>JAUELF010082190.1:0-16115 GCA_031471495.1 Clinocardium nuttallii | reverse complement strand
TTGAAATAAACAATGACGTCAGAGGTCATGAAAGGTCGAGCGGTTCATGCAAAATGAACAGAATTTATTTGTACAGATAATCAAGTGCGAATGTAAATATTTGGTTGTGTATGGATACTCAAAGAGTTGGACCAGTGAGACAATGTTTTACCATCCACAGTGCACAGATAACGTTCAACTTGTTCAACTTAATTATTGTTTGTGGGAAGGGTTAAGATAAAGTTGTTTGTGGGAAGGGTTAAGATAAAGTTATTTGCACAAAATTGCAATTTAAAAAAATGTGACCATCAAATAGATATTAAATCATAATATCAAGCTAAACCATATGTTCACACATTAAAAATATACTGGAAAAAAAATTATGAAATTAAAAATAAACTCATTTGAAAATGATATGAATGTTGAAAACTGAAAAATAATAGTCTGTAATCGAAGATGTCAATTGATGGCAGATTTATGGAGGTAACATATTTCTGGATGAGTTTCGTGTCCATTATTATTTAGGACCTATAATTCTTCCTCTGAAAAAAAAAATGGATCGATTGCGACATGTGTATAATAACCCTTTCCCACATTTGTTTTATTATGGAAAATGCTTAATTTAGCCCTTTCCCTTATACGACAAATCTGCAGCAGACAACTTTTTTTTGTCAAAAAATAGAAAATCTCTATAATTGAATGGATAACCTATGACAAAAATTGGAAAACATTGTGGAAAAAGGAGAAACTGCATGTTTTGTGCAATTTCTTCTTTTGTCACTATTTTTTTTTAAATGATGTCTGCTGCAGAGGCGTCAGAAAGTGTCTATATGAGGGAAAGGGTTAATACTCAAGCTGTATTGAAACCATCAGAGAATGTTAGGAAAATTCACATATTCTTTTGATGAAGAATTGAAATCATTGTGGGGGGAAAGAAATCCGTCTTTTTTATCATTGTTTTCAAATAGATGTCTGTTGCAATGAAAGTCATATTCTATCATTAGGAAAAAGTAACAAACAATTAAAAATCTTTTGTTACAACAATTTTTAGCTCTACTGACCAAAGGCCAGAAGGGCTTATGCCGTGGTGTTTTGTCTGTCATCCGTGTGTGCGTGTGTCTGTCTGTAAACAATTCAGTCTTCAGTTTTGATTGTATCTCAATCAAACTTATACAGTAGTACGATTTCCATGAGAGCAATTTCAAGATCTGGCTGTTTTCAAAAGGAAACAAGCTCTCATGGATATCTAACTACTGTATAAGTTTGATTGAGATCCAGTAAATAATACAGACTGTATCATGTTAACAAGCTCTATTATAGCAATTTTGACTCAAACCTCATCTGCTGCAGATGTTTATTACTGTAATGTAAGAAAAGGATAAAGATGTCTTTAAATCATATTAAGATAAAAAATATATAAAAACCACAATACAACATTGTACATGTGTTGAGGGATAAAGGATGAATTCATTATTGGACATTTTATGTGAAATATGGACAGACAGCTTGTTTGACATATCCATTCAAAACACATCAATTTTTTCCCCATATAAAATATCTTGCAATGCTGAATTAATAAGGTTATCAAATATCACGGCAATAAAATATTTGCCAACAGTAGTATAGGACTACTCCATTTTCATGAATAAACAATTAATAATAATGTTCTGTGACACTCTGTTTGATGTGCAGCGAATATATGGACTGATGCTTTAAAACTAATCGGTATTTGTGATATCGCCTCACTAGGTTCATAATGACTGTGTTGTGTTGTTTTATTGTTTATGATTATGTTCGAATAGAGTCAAATGTAGAAATGCTGTTTAAAGGGAAATAAGCAGGTAGGCAGTACCTCCATCCTATAACCTTTCCCACATAAAGAAGCTTTTTGAGGCATTTGCAGCAGGCAACTTTTGAAAACATTTCTACGAAAGGAGAAATTGCTCAAAACAAGCAATTTCTCTTTTTGCCACAATGTTTTTAACTTTTTTCATGAATTGTACCTTCAGTTACTATGTTTTATTATATGTTATACGAATCTCACTTTTAAATAAAAGATTTACTTACTTACTGACTTATAGAAAGATTCCGAGATATTACCTCGATGTTTTCAAAGTCGTCTGCTGCAGATTTGATGTGTGTGGGAAAGGGTGAATATGTTGGAAACCAACCTTTGAGGTTTGAAATTAAAACGTGCAAATTCTTATTTTTCCGCATTGTTATCAACACTTTATGAAAATAATACCTTCCATATATTTATTTGCAAGGATCTTGTCAACGTTTGGTGTAATAATTGTCAGTTGCTGGATTAGAAACGAATGATCATGATTACTGTAATGAAATGTATTACTTAAATAAGTCAACTGCATGCACAGACAACTTTTTTAAAGATTGTGGAAAAGGAGGAAATTGCTAATTAGAATGAGCAATTTTCACTTTACTCACAATTCGTTTCAAAATTATGATTTCATTATATCATTTATTATTCAGATTTTCATTTCCTTACTGCAAAATTATGTTTTCAATGCGGAAGAGAATGATATTTGTATGATTAGGTGAATGGTATAAAAGTTGCAATAGAAAATGCAATTAACCCTTAATTCTGCAGCAGACAACTTTGAACATATTTTGTCAATAAATATAAAATCTCTGTAATTGAATGGGATAACCTATGACTAAAAGTGGAATACATTGTGGCAAAAGAAAAAAATGCTCGTTTTGAGCCATATATTTCTTCTTTTGTCACTTTGTTTTCAAAAAGCTGTCTGCTGTAGAGGCATCAGAAAGCGTCTATATGAGGGAAAGGGTTAAACATGCAGCAGGAAAAAATATGAAAAAATACCCATATGTGAGGGAATAATTATAGAAAAGGGTTTACAACAATTTCAATTTTAGCTAAAGGAGAAATTGCTTAGTATGAGCAAATTTTCTCACTTTGCCAGCCACACTTGATTCAAAAGCCCTCTTCTGCAGATGCTTCAAAATGCGCCTGCAAGTGGAAATTAAGAGGCTGACAAACTGTGAGAAAGATAAATCAAGGAAAGTACTGTCACAAGATTTTTCAGTGCTAGAGTTTTCTCATATATATTGTTAATGGGTGACAGTGTTGGCTTGCTAAGCCTTGTTTATATTCCAGGGATTATGGGGTAATTAAAACAAAACTTGAGTGATTCTTGATAAACAGGCGGCTTTTAGGCATTCTGTAACACCTAATACTGACTGAATTTCTCTTGTAATATTTTATAGACTTGATAACTATTATATTGTTTGTTAAAATTTCTAAAAACATTGTTGAAAACCCCCTCATAGAAAGAATGTTTATGATGACATTGATAAGGGATCTTTCTAGCCCTTATATGGCAATTCTGCAGCAGACGACTTTGAACATATTTTGTCAAAAAATAGAAAATCTCTATAATTAAATGGATATCCTATGACTAAAACTGGAAAACATTGTTGCAAAAGGAGAAATTGCATGTTTTGTGCAATTTCTTCTTTTGTCACTAGGTTTTCAAAAAGCTGTCTGCTGCAGAGGCGTCAGAAAGCATCTATATGAGGGAAAGGGTTAATCAGGAAATCCTTTCTTCATTGGACACAGCAGTTGAAAAGAGTATTACCAATCTCCCTTGGACACGATGTTTTAGGTTTTTTTCCTCAAATCATGTCTGTTGAAACATAGACTTAGAGAGTTTGTCTGCTTCATGGAAAAGACTGATTAACCCTTTCCCATATACATATTAGTATTGTCATTGAAAGAGATGAAAACATTGTCGCCAAAGGAGGTTTTTCTCATCAAGAGTAATTTCTCCTTCAGTCACAATATTTAAAAAACGTCTTGTATACATATTAAAATACATCTATATGTAGGAAAGGGTTAACTAAATTTGTATTTGAATAGAAAGGCAACGTCTGTGCAAATCATTAAGCAATGTAGTAGAAAACATTGAAAAAGTGCAGAAAAAGATTGCAACCATTTTTTAACAAAACAGGCTAGAAAATAATAGCTTATTCATAAATTGCTTGGAGAATTAGAGTTAATAAATGGTCTAAAAAACCTTTACTTAGGCACATTTATTTTATGGTAGTTTCGGGCATTGCAAGCAATTAGTAATTTGTTACACTGGATATGGGAATATAGGTCACGCTTAGTAGACATTTGTGTATCTAGTAGTCAGTAAGTAATTCAGTTAGCTCTATTCTTCAAATGCGCTGCCAAACATGTGATAACCAGGCGATTTTGCAACAAACGGTCTCAATAGATACTATTAACAATCACAATAGAGACTTTCTAACTGCATGGTGCTATCAGTGTTTTTGTTTTGCTATTTTGTTTATAGCCAGAGCATGCACCCCTACAATACAACCTAGATAGTGACAGAATATACACTTGGAAAATGAAAAATGTAGACAATGAGAACGAAATCGGTCCTGCTATTTTTAAGGAGGAAATAATGGTAGAACAAGTTAATTTACCCGAGTCAGTTGATGATAAAGATGATGATGATGATGAAAGCACCTCCAAATCAGAGTACAGCGAACAAGATGATACAAAAGAAAGGGAGTTTGAACCGGAAATAACTGGGGTAGAGTATGATGAATATATGGTCAAACAATCTGGGGAACCGGAAATCAATGTGAATGTAGAGGAACCAGTTCAGAGCGAATTAAACATTAACTTGAATCTTGCTCCGGAAGATGCCAAAGCAGATGAGAAACGCAATATTCGAGACATCATTCTTGAAGAGGAATACCAGTACAAAGTCCCAAAGGAAGTCTTCTTTGGTGACAGACACTTCGGGGACATGACTGTTAGAACAGAAGACGAGGTTTCCGAACTCCCGGACTCCGAGATAGCATCCCTAATATCTGACAGAAAAGGAGAACTGAGCAGGAGGGATTCAAGAGATTCAGATGTTTCTTTATCTGACAGAGAATATTCAGACAAAGATGATGAAAATGTAATTATCTCTGAGGATGAATCGGATGAAGAACCATCAGCTGATAAGCCACAGTCTGGCTTGGCTCAACCTAATGTGTACTCTTCTAAACCTATGATAGGAGAATCTGATTTCGAATTGACACTGGGTAAACCTTCTGAAGTATCTGATTTTACTCTAAGAACACCTGTGTCAACACAGCCAAAGGTTGAAAAACTAAATCTTGACTTCATCCATGATGAGTCTAAATCTTCCTCCAGTGATAAATCAAAATCATCTAGTGAAAAATCCGATAGCTCTGATGACTCGGACCAGGAAGAGAAGGAAAAGGTGGTAGCTAAACCTGAAGGCGTCGATAAATCAAAATCATCATCTAGTGAAAAATCTGATAGCTCTGATGACTCTGAACATGAAGAGAAGGAAGAGGTGGTAGCTAAACCTGAATATGCTGATAAAACAAAACCATCATCTGACCATGAAGAGGTGCAAGCTAAACCTGTAGACGTTGATGATTCCCTGGATGATTCAGAGTCTCTTTGTAACATACCAGCTAGAGTCTTTGGTGACACATACATGCAGGAAATATCAAGATTGAGAAATGAACCATTTATTGGTGAATCTAAATCTATTTTTGCTTATCAATCTGATGATGTTTCCAAAGAAAACATAGAAAAGGAAGAGGTAATTGTTGAAGAGAGTTCTCCATTAATAAGTCTTATACCTGAGAGACATATTGTTATATCAGAAAATGAAGAAAGTGAGTCAGAGGTATCTGAAGATGAAGAACAGCACCGACGAAAACCAGTTCTGATAGAGGAAGATGCTGATAAAGACCAGGTTGGAAGTATTCATGAAATTCTTGAATCCTCTAATGAAAAGAAACCTGATTATAAAGATAACCTCTTTGCTCAAGAATCTCCAAGACCTAGATTTAAAGGATACCTTCGAAGCGAAACACCTGATTCTGAATCCGATGTCCCCATAGAAACAGACGATTCCAACTTTGATGTCACAACAGACCTAGAGACCACAGGTGATCAGGAAATGATCGCCGAACTTCTGGAAGACTTTGAAGCAGATGTAACTCCAACTCCTGTACCTGGAAAAGTTGAAGTCTCAGACGGAAGCAACAAAACAACGGATGATGAGTCATCAACAATCAAAGAGGAGTTCATTACCTTGGTTGATAGCCTCGAGAGAACGCCTCAACAGATTATTGAAGTCAGAGATTATGTTTCATCCTCTGATGATGAGGCCCCTAGATACACACTACAAATTACTCCAACAGAGGAGAGAAGCGAGTCTCCCGTCATTATATCCGGACTTTCATCGGCTGAACTAGAGCTTTCAAGGATCACGGAAGAAGCGGAAGAGAGTGAAGAAGTCTCCGATAGCGAGTCCACAGCTAGTGCCGAAAGTGTGAAATATGTTGAGGTCGCACCTCTTAGGGACGAGATTCTCCAACAGATCCCGGAAGAGTCGGAATCAGTGAATGTTTCCATGGAGATCGCGAAGGATGAGGAAATTAGCGACACTTCGTTTGATGTGGATGATAGTTATAACGTAGAAGGACCACTAGCCAGGTCCACACTGGGTATGGATGGTCTAGACAAGGAGCACAAGGTAAATTGACACAGTAATGTTATGAGATGGTGAAAGCAAAAATACTTTTGTGTGTTTATTGTGATCTATGTCACATGTAAACAACTTTTCATCTAGGTAATCAAATTTTGATTATAAGTAGACAGTTTACATGAATATATATACCTTTCCCTCAAATAGAATGGGTTTTGTATAGAAAGGAAGCTTAGACCAAAGTTTAATTGATTAACATTCAATGACAGTATTTTGTTTTTTTGCTTTCATCATTATAGAAATTCAGGTATTTAACCCTTTTCCCCAGATGCATAAAATTTGCAGCAGCTGACTCCAAAATTATCTCTTCAGATGATAGTATTATTATTGAAGAGCTAAAAGCTCTATGACACCAGGAGAAATTTCTCATTATGAGTCGCCTAAGACAAAATGCATTGTGCATGGGGGAAAGTGTTAAAATTCTTAAATAACCACAATCAGAATTGATTTGTCACAATGAGTTTGTGTTGAAAGAACAGAAATGATCAGTTATGGGGGAACACGGGTGTAAAATTGTTTGATTGATTTAAGTTGCATGTTACTTTCAATGTTGTCTCCCCTGTGTGTTGGCCCCTTTTTTTTAAAATGCCCTGCCCTTGTTTAAGCCAATTTGAGAGTTGCTAAATGGAATGGAGTGTTGCTATGAAGTATTGTTTTGTTGTTTTGCTAAATTCAAGCAAATTATTTGGTCTGGCTGGCGTTTAAACAATATGTTGAACAGTAAAGCATGGATTCATTCCCCTTGCATCCCATCCCCTTTCAGTCCATCTATTACAACAGTACACTTTCCTGACTATGCACTTGTCATACACCTTGTTTCTTCCTTTGAGATGACATTTCATGACTGTGCACCAAATACAGGTGTAAAAATACCTAAACTTAAGATGAATTTGTAAAATATGCAGTAGACAACTTTTGAAAACATCATGAGGAATTTCTTCCTTTGCCGTAATGTTTTCAAAAGCTGACTGCCTCAGATGAGTTTTAATGTGGGAAAACGATGATAATTGTTAATCCTTTTCCACAAAAATGACATCTCTGCAGCAGATGACTTTTTAAAATATTATGACAAATGGAGAACTTGCTCATAAGAGTAGTTTCTCCTTTGGCCGCAATGTTTACAATTCTATTCAATAATTCTGCTTTCAATTATCGAAAAAATTTCAATGTTTTGCTATTTGTTTTTGAAGTTGTCTGCTTCAGATTTATTGTATGTGGGAAGGGTTAACCCTTTCCCTCATACAACAATTCTGCAGCAGTTGACTTTGAACATATTTTGTCAAAAGATAGAAAATCTCTATAATTGAATGGATAACCTGTGACTAAAAGTGGAAAACATTGTGGCAAAAGGAGAAATTGCTCATTTTGAGTTATTTCTTCTTTTGTCACTAAAGCTGTCTGATGCAGAGGCGCCAGAAAGCGCCTATATGTGGGAAAGGGTTAATACTGTGGTTACTGTGGTTGATAATCATGTAATCAAGTTCTCACTTATCCAAGTCTCTCTCATCTATTCTTTTGGTATTTGTAACGACTGCTGTTCTATCAGTCTTATCTGTCTTGGTGGTGCTATAGGTGAAAGTTGAATACGATGATATATTGTAAATGGGTAATTGTTTATACTGTATAAGAATATAGCCAAAACCCTTCTAACCCCTATATATGGATATTAGATTATTCTTAATTGTATGTTATCAGTTATACTTCAATATATCAATATCCAATGATAGCCTAAGTATCTGATGTATCTAATTCCATGACTTAAAGGAGTCTGAATAAGGAGCATCTTTATAATGTTAACCCTTTTCCACTTACAACAAATCTGCAGCAGACCACTTTAACCCTTTTCCACTTACAACAAATCTGCAGCAGACCACTTTAACCCTTTCCCTCATACGACAATTCTGCAGCAGACGACTTTAAACATATTTTGTCTAAATATAGAAACTCTCTAAAATTGAATGGATAACCTATGACTAAAAGTGGAAAACATTGTGGCGAAAGGAGAAATTGCACGTCTTTAAATAGATAGTATTACATTGTATATTTAATCAATTTAAAAACATTGTTAGCTAAAGGGAAAATTGCTCTTTATGAGAAACTTATCCTTTTGCCATTCATGTTTTTAAATGTTGTCTGCTGCAGAGGCATCAGAAAAACAAAAGTGAGAAAGTATTAATTATTTTCAATAGTTTATTACAAGAACAAATCATAGTTCAATCAATTATGTTTTCAACCCATAATGTAGTCAAATATTTTGAAAGATTTAGAAAGCGTGACTCCTTATTTAGAATATGATATACAAATCAAATTGCTTAAATTTTCAGCAGCATGTCCAACTTGCTCAAGCTTTGTCCATTATTTACATATTTCTTTGTTTCATGCTTTTAGTTAACTTTGGAGGAGGAGCCAAAGAGAACCATAGAAGAGATCAGTGTAGAAATGCCCTTCTTTATTGAAGAGCTCTCAGACCAGGAGGTGACTGAAGGAGACACTGTTACCTTGTTTGTAAAGGTTGACGGAAAACCATTCCCAGAACTTACCTGGTAAGTGATTAACTTAGCATGACATGTATATAGTCTTAAGAAATAAGAAATTATCCAAAAAGAAACCATAGGGTTACTTCAGGCAGTGTAGATCCAGATCAACCTGCGCTTCAATGTGCTTTGGTGTGGATCTACCATGTTCTGCAAGTAGTCACATATATATGGGTTCAAGAAATGTCTGACAACATTGTTCATTTAATACCACATCCCATGGATGAACAGGCAATTCTTCACTTGGCATAAAAATGTTAAGGTTCAATATCTGTGCTAAGCATGACCCGAAAGGAGATCAAACCTAGGTCCTCTTTCACAATTTTCCATATTGTAGCTGTTTACATTCTGACACACCAATTGGTCAGTCGTAATGCGATTCCCGCAGTCTAGAGCATAAAAATTTGCAGGCGTTTCTCTAATATATGTTTAGTTTTTGGATTGACCAAAACAAAGATCAAACCTGGGACCTCTTTCACAATTTTTCATATCACTGTTTATAGGTATCGTGATGGAATTGAGATCAAGCCCGACGACCGTCATGCGATTGACATTCGTGGTAACTTTGCTGCTTTGATTATGAAGGACATCCAACCTGATGACGATGCTGAATACTCTATAACAGCTACAAACAGTACCGGAAAAGCAACATCCAAATGTGAACTGTTTGTCAATCCTTTAGGTAAGTTGGGAGTCTTTTCATCCAATTACAGATGATTTGTTCCTTTCCCATGTACTTCAAATGTGCAGAGCCTGGCCCGGTAGCTCAGTCGGTAGTGTCGCGGGCTGTCAATCTAGGGGTTGTGAGTTCGAATCCTGGCTCGGCCAAGTTTCTTTCCGGCTTTTGACAAAAGTCAATGCGTCATGCGTCATTCGTTTTTCACCAATGGACTATGTGGAAAAGCAGCCAGTTGCTTTGGAAGATTGTTGTGTTGAGTACTGGCGGGAGAAAACCAGGAAACACATGAGTAGGTGAACTGGCCGCCATGATATGACTGAGAAATTATTAAAAACGGCGTTAAACCTCAATCAATCAATATATTGGTTAATATGTAGGCGTTTAAAGTCATTATTATTAACCCTTTTCCCACATACAAAAAATATGTAGCAGACGACTCTGAAAATAACCATACGTGACATGAACAAAAAAGAAAACATTGTGACAAAAGGTAGGTAATATGCTCGTTTGGAGCAGTTTCTCCTTTTGTCATAGTATTTCAAAACTCGTCTGCTGTAAATGCGTCGGAATGCGTCTACAAGTGGGAAACACAGACAGATCATCAACTACGGTGTAAACTTTAGAGCGATTGTTATAGATATGGAAGAAGGGTAAACATTTTATTGGTTAATTTGTAGGCCTTTTTAAGTCATTGTCATTAACGCTTTTCCCACATACAACAAATACGCAGTAGACAACTTTGAAAATAATCATTATGGCAAAAGCTGAAATTGCTTGTTTTAAGCAGTGTCTCATTTAGACATAATATTTCAAAGTCGTCTGCTGCAGATGCGTCGGAATGTGTCTACACACGGTAAAGAGGTATTGCCCTCTTTATACATGTACCGAATGCTTGGTATCCTGCATCTCAAGACAGTGAAAGAACGTCTGCCTCTTGTACCAAACTTCTGGGTTCGAATGTCGTTTGACGGGCGGGTTCAACCTTTGGGCGCGAGTACTAGTTAAGTCTCCAGGAAGCTGACATCGAGCGTGATTCATATATAAGATGAAAGCTTGTTTCGCATTCGATGTAAGATAAATAGGTTTAAACTAAAGAATGTGCAATACCCATGCGCTACCTTATGCCCAATGCAGACAAAGATATTGCGGATAGGGCGTATAGTTGCGGATAAAATCCGCAGTCTTCCGTAGAATTTGTAAGCATGGCCTATTTTCTTGATGAATTTACGGATATAGTTAACAGCAGATGCGTACGTGAAGATAAATACGGATGTCAGCGGTTAGATACGTTCCCATTGAATTGACACAATGGGGATAGATACGGGTAGGTACGGATTACTTACCTTTCATTGCCTTCTGGTACCTTAAGATACGGATAGATGCCTCAGATACGGACTGTTGCACATTGCCTTGCGAATAGATTGGGTCACGTCCACAATCGCCTAGAACTGTCGTCAAGCGCATTAACACCTGCACAGGCCATCCTCAGCATATTGTGGAGTGTCACATACGCCAATACCATGGTCGCATCGTTCTGCGGCTCCTGTCGGAGAGCAGTTAGCACGCAGCAGGTTGGATAGTATGCCAAAGGCATTCTCCACACATCATCTGGCACGAGAAAGGCGATAGTGGAAGACCCGCCCGTTCTCTTCCAGAGGCATAGCAGCTTTAGCATCCATTCGTTGGGGGTAAATGCGTTGTCCCCGATGATGAAATGCGGCATCTGACGGTCGTCGGCAGCCAGAGGTGCAGGTTTGGGGATGCCCGATGGTGTTGGAGTACTAGCATCTTGGAGATCCTACTAGTTCCACAGCTGGGCATCATATGCTGAAACTGGGGCGCCGATGGACCTGTATTTCGCTTCAACGAGGGCAAGGAGCACGATGAACTGGTACCCCTTGTAGTTGTAGAACGTTGATCCTCCGTGGGCAGTACACCGGATGCGTATGTGCTTGCCATCCAAGGCACATATCACATGGTGTAAATTTCTACGGCTGCAGTGGCCTGCATCGACATCCTTCCACCCCTTAGCTGTCGTCGGGTTGGTGACCACCTCATCGCCGTACTCGTCCCAAATGACCTGACAGACGTTTCGGACTATAAGATGCTGGTGTTGTTCGGCTCGTAGAACAGGTACATCATCGACTTGTAGCAGTCTCCCGTTGCCAGATGGCCACCTTCAGTTCAACCTCCTGTGAGTCTCTGTACCATGTTTATTTCCTCTGTAGTCTCGGCGTGAGTCGCTCCGCCACGTCTAGGAACATCTCGGGTGAGTCCGGTAAAGTCCGGGAACGCCCCCACATCTCGGGTGAGTCCGGTAAAGTCCGGGAACGCCCCCACATCTTCGTTCCTCAAGAACATCATGAGGTTGTCAGACGCCACCTGTTCCGGCCTGAGAGTGATCCAACGGCAGACCCACCACCTCCTCTCCCGACGGCGACCCATCCAGATGCGCAAGAGCTGTGCATAGATGAGCGTGAGGTTCATATTGGACTGGCTGACTCTCAGCAAGAGGAGTCTGCGTTCGTAAGCCATGGCTTTGAAACTAGGAAGACACCAATGGTTATGTCAGAAGACCTTCCAGTATATATAGATCGAGAAACCTTTCCAGATTTCTGGATTCACGTGTCTTTTTTCCCGCCAAAGTTGTAGAGATCGTCGAACAAGAAGTTAAATACATGCAGGAGTCCGTAATAATTCGTATTTGTCCGTATCTAAAATGTAACTGAAGGTATTTATCGTATATAATGCGTATCTAAACCTTTCATTCCGCTGTCCACGCCAAGTTGTGGACTGATACGGTTTCATGCGGATGGTATCTTTAGTTACGGTTAATTTACTGGTCTCGGTCTGCGTAATTTAACGGTCAGTTAAGAAACGTTTCAATACCGATAACTTGCGTTCCTATACTGACAAATGCCTATTTGTGTGGATGAATACCGATAACTTGCGTTCCTATACTGCAGATACCTATTTGCGTGGATGAATGCGGATAATTTCGAAGCCTCAGTTACGAATAATTACGGTTTACTCCTCAGCATGAATTTTGAAACTTTTCAAAATATGGACGCGGATTTGGTGTACGATTCGGATAGTTACGGACTCTGTGGATGCGATGCGGACCATTACGGATAGAAGGGATAGATACGGATGAGCTATCCGTATCAACCGCTAATCCATATACATGTGTGTCTGACTAGGGCATTAGCCCCGCTTTCAATAAAACGTGACTATTCGTAAGGATAGTATTAAGAGTAGTTTCTCTTGTTATTCGCTAGACTGACATAAGTACATGTATATTAGCATTAACAACAAGGCTCACTTTCGCCTCTCACGCACACTTCCATCACCGCCATGGCCATCTATAAATGTATAAATAGCCCTTTCTCTCAAACAGACGTTTCCAAATGCCACTGCATCAGACGACTTTTGAAAGATTGTAAAGGAAGCTGATATTTTCTGAACATGTTAATTTTCACCGTGTTTCCTGTAAATTAATCTTTATTGGAGAGGACCTACAATAAGCTATGAGCTTTCGGTCCAATCCATTTCTCCATTGTATATTTCTTGTCTTTTCCGACTATGTAAAAATATATGAGAATAAAATAGGTTTAAACTAAAGATATACTTTCCGTGATGATCAGTTGTTAGCAATATTCGAATCCAACCCACATGAAACCAACTCCCAATATTGTTTGGCATCGGTATTATATTTTAAAGTGACAACTTATACACGCATCATTCACAGACAGACGAGACCGTATCTCATAAAAGTATGGAAAGGCTGGTATATGGAGTACTGTTGTGAGCAAATCTAGAAACACATTAGTAGGTGATCTGGCCGACGTGATATAACTGGAATTTTGTTCAAAAAAAGGTGCTTTACTATAATTTACATTTATCTGACGAGAATGAATTGCCGAGGTGCCACATTTTACATTTTACCCGAGTTGATAGTGTACGAGTGTAGGACATACCCTGGGCAAATTGGCTGTAAAAATCTCGTACTCATAAATAATGTTTAAGGTGTATCGCAACCGCTTCATTGACCGTATGACACTAACCTCAGGCAATACGAACATTTCAATTTGCACAGGCTATCATATATTTTATAATTAGCCTGAGTACCGAGGAGGGTAGGATTAATGACGGCCCCGTTGTAGCTTACCTAAAGCATTCGATATACAACAGGGAAGATAACCTATATCAATAGTGTGTAAAGAGAAGCGGTGATTGGCGCGTTTTTCGAGTTTGTAGAACTGAACTTAGGATGTATCGTGCGATTTCATTGGACTAAAAGCCCGAGCACGTGCTCATGAGCTTTTGAAGTGTATAATGTCCTTTCGCGACGACATGCTAAACTGTATCGTCAGATCGAATATACGTACAGCGAAGTATTATAGGTAACAATACACCAAATAAATTCCTTCTTTGTTTTCATGTAATTCGAACAGTTTCAATTCTCAATTGTCATAATTCCTAAGTTACATCTAAGCTTTAACATATTCCAAAGAAAATTGGGGGTCATGCATTATGCAAGAAAGAACTCGCCAGGTGAAAATGGTTACAGTCATTTTTGACCAAATCGGGCCAAGACAAAACCGGTGTTTAGCAATCTCTACTTTAACTTTCAAACAAGGTCCACATACTAAAAGTGACCAAATCAATCATTACCAGTACATCATATGCACATTTACAATGATTCTAATCGCAAATTCATATATGCATTCTAGTTGTGGTATACACTCATTTCTATGCAAACAAAAGGATTTTTAGGGACTATAATACTGTAGATCAGGATGACAGCGGATGTATTAAGCGTAGTTTGACTTATGGTATCATTTCATTGAGATTTCCCCAAAGATAACTCAGACATCTCTCCCAAAATGTTTTATATTGGTCAAGCTGTCCCAGAGAAAATTGTCTTTGATACGAACTGTCTTTGGGGTGAGTTGTCTGGATATTATATTTATAAGCCGATTTCATCTGAAACACTGTTGGAAAATGTTGGAAAATCAAGTTGCACGTTTATGTTATTTTATCTGTACTATATTTTAAACTCAATTGAATTATAAATCCTACTGCAATACGATATGCAACTACAACCAAAAGATGATAGTTATGGTAAATTCACCGTAACTTATAGCCCTGAAACATCCAAATGAAAGGTATACACGTATGTACTATAACGGGCAATTCGAACTGTTTAAATGTGTTAAAGCTAGGTTTGTTACCGCAAAGCAAAAAAGGAACATAATTGTTATACCATTTAAACATCAATTGGGAAAAAGGATAAATAAATTTAACTTAAATTGGATTAAACTATTGTTAGCTTAAACTTATTTATTTTACTTCGATTGCGAAACAAGCTTTCAGCTTATATTAATCACGCTCGAAGTCTGCTTCCTGGAAACTTAACGAGTACTCGCGCCGTTTGTGTGTGGAAAAATCCAAATGTCAGGACCCACTCATCACGGGACTTGAACCAGGGACCTTTGATACGAGAGGCCAACGCTCTGCCTCTGCACCACTGTCTTCGACTGTACTGGGATTTGAACAGCATAAGACAACATTCAGATAACTTTACAGCAAATAACTTATTTATAAACTCTTTGTTGGCGAAGAATGCACAAAAGAGTCGACTATTCGAATACTTTATGTTCGAATATTCAAATACTAATTTTGGTATTCGTTGCCATCCCTAGTAAATATACAATCGATTTTCATAAGCCCTATATAGTTAACCAATACAGCTTGATATTTGGAATAAATACATGAATGAAGAAGAAGTAAGGAGTAAGGAAGGCTATAGCCCATGCTTGCTACACCATATCCAAAGTACACTGCTGTTATTGTTGTTTTCCTGACCCAATAACAGAAAGGAAGGGAATAGGTATAATTACGTCTGTTCATGGGATAAAGTACAAGTAGACATTTCTGAACATCGTAGGCTCAGATCAACCTTTACATCTGCTTATCTTAGCAGAAGCTTTTAACAAGTGAACTGTGTAGATGCTGATCAGTCTCTGCCAATGCACAGGCTGTCCTTGATTTACATGGGTTGCAAAAGTAAACTTGTACCTATTCCTGCTGGGGGGCTCAATTTGCATCAATTAATATTTGAAAAAAATCCACTGTTGCTGAGTGCTTAACCCTTTTCCTCAGACGACAATTCTGCAGCAGATGACTTTGAACATATTTTGTCAAAACATCTCTATGAATGAATGTATATTGTTTTATGGCACATCGACAGCTAAGGTCATTTGGCGCGCATTTAAATTCAATTATTCATGATCCCTGGGTAAACAAACCAGTACTAGGCTAGAAAATGTGCCTTGCCCAAGGGCACTC
>JAUELF010082080.1:0-16118 GCA_031471495.1 Clinocardium nuttallii | reverse complement strand
TCTCCTATTCGGCCGGAAATTGTTTAATTGTCAATTATATTCATACATGTATGCTAATGGATTGTACATCTTTCTTGCATAATAAACATATATATGTTGGTAGGAAACTTACTTAACTTTTCCAAAAACAGTTTGCGACAATTACCTCAAATTTAAGGGCGGAATTATTGTTCAATGTAAAACGTATGCGTATTATTTCTCATCATTTGCAGAAAATTTAAAATGTTATTTCCTGATCATTTCAAAACAGCAAATAAATAGAATATATTTTGGAGAACTTTTCTGAATAGATATAATTCAAATGTCGTTATCAGTGATACTAACATATGATCAGCGATATGATACATGAGTATATACTAGGTGAGTGGTCTTTCTTCGTTACAACTTCCGTTACCTGAGTTTATAATATCACGTTCTTACAATCAACCTGGTGCCCCTCTAGACACAAATGTCCAAACTCCTGTTTTACATTTTACACCCAAATACGTATTGATATTTGACAGAAGAGCAATGAAAACATCGGATATGGATATGGATATAAATAACATTCAGGTTGACTGAATTGATTATAATTTAGATGTCAACATATTATACGCCATATTCATCCCAAGTCATGCTTAATACTGGATCATATACATACAAAACTATGTCACTAGAAATATTTTAGAAGAAAAGCATACACAAGTGGCCGCATTTTCATCCATTCTTCATGAAAATCATTTCCTTCTAATCTCAGTCAGGTACGAACTCTTGGGCAGTGGCCAATAATTAGAACCTCAGACCAACTTTTAAAACATACTATATGTGATCAAATGAAGGGTCACATCAAATTTCAGTCATGTATTTAAACTGGGCTACGTTTGGTCTAAAACGAGAGCACTAGATCACTGAAATTGTTGGTAACGAAGTATGACACATACACACGGACGGCGGACATCACGTTTTAACAATGTTTGTCAAAATGCATTGTCACAAGGGTCATACGTCTCTTTTTTTATCGGGCAGCAACATACCTGAGGGAAGGCAACCAATCACATCGGCATACTTTTGTGAGGTGTACATATACGAACACGACAAGAAATACACGACATTTCATTGAACTTTCCGCCATGATTAGCTGAAACACTCAAATAAATCAATCAGTCGATCCCAAGTTCTTTCATTGAGAGAACTTCATCGTACATATTTTCATTAGAAAAGCTAGCTCGATAACATATGATAAATGGTACTAAACATCACATTAAATAAAACTTGTACTAATTTACCGAAATAAACAGACATCCTCTAGTTCTACGATAGCATTTTGTTTCGATTTTGCCGTTAACAGAAAGAAAAATACACATTCGCCATGAATCGTGGGTGAGATTTTTTATTACAATGACAAAGAAGCCATGACCGAAAGATTCTTTGTCATTATATAAAAAACTAAAGTGTCAAAATATGGACCTTCCAATCTGTGTATAGCTAAACGCTCTGTAATCGTTAATATTTGTTAGATCATGAACCTCTGTACTATCACGTTATAACACACGTATTAATGTCAATCAGCTGATATAAACGATCTTTGTACTTCCGTGACGTCTCGCTGTTTGACTATAAATTGAGCTGAGAAATACGGCAAAATCAGTTCTTTGGGTTGTTTTGGGGTTAAGTCTGACTTTGGAGGCAATGTTTTAACTTTAATTCAATCTTCATAGAAGTTTATTGAAACATGTATCTGTTTCAGTTCATTTCAGTAAGAAACTAGGTCACGTTGGGTAAAGATCAGGTTTAGAAACATATTGTTAACATCAAACATACCATATTTTTCAACCAATCTTAAAGAAGGTTTATTAGAACAACCATATCAATATACTTGTATACTTTGTTTTTATATCAATAAACTTAATTACAATATTCATCTCTAACAAACCCCAGCCACGTAAGAAACATGTTCACTTTTGGTTTAGGAAATGCCTCTTTATGTCAAATACTAAGGGAATCGATCGATTTAGGCCGTAATGGCACTATTGTGTATTAGTGTTTAATAGTTAATTGTAACCAAAGAGCATTATCAAAGACAATATAAGCCAGTCCACGAATATTTCAATATTTTACTCATAATGATATAATAGGAAGCCAAATAGAACTACATAGTACATATAATCTCTCCATTACAATATAAACATAACAACTGTCTTTAGGAAAACCCAAACGACGTAGTATTGTGAAATTATGCTACATAACGTTATTTATTTATACGCATTGGTAATAACAGTAATTTGACCGAATAACATCGTGATCTGTGGGACCCACCGATGACACGATGGCGGAAATCGATTGATCACAGATTGAATCCCTATTAACCACCGATCAAAAACCGACGAAATCCTACATTTTAATTCTCATCATTTTTCTATCGGTGCTAAGTATTAGTTGATCGGTTGCTGATCGGTTGCTGATCGGTTGCCTATCGTTTAAAATTCTCGATCGGTGAAAATAGTTTACAATAACCGATTGACAACCTGTCTACAACCGATATCACCGATGAGCCACCAATAAGCAACCTATCAACTAATACTTACCATCGTAGAAAAATGATGAGAATTAAAATGTGGGATTTCGTCGGTTTTGATCGGTGGTTAATAGGGATTCAATCTGTGATCAATCGATTGCCGCCATCGTGTCATCGGTGGGTCCCACAGATCACGATGTTATTCGGTCAACTCAACTGCAAAAAAATCATCGGTTCTCATCACTTAAACATATTGTTTTAATAAAAGAACCGACAGCAACCTATATCACGAGATATGCAAGCTAGTTATCACCGATATCGCCGATCGAACAAAGATAACCAAATATTAATCACCGGCCATATCTGACGGAAAGTGTTTAACCAATGATGACTAGCTATCAAACACCGATTAATCAGCGTTACGCCCGATTCAGCTCCGATTTACAAACGATAAAAACCGAAAGTATTTCAGCATTTTTATCGATGAAAACATCCTTATCACCGATCCAACCCCGTTTGAGTTGCTTTCGGTCACCTCCCAGCAACCCATGAAATGTTTGTTTAACCGATTGAACACTTGTCCATCACCGATGGCCGTTTACACAGAAAACCAGAACTAAAATCATGACAACCGATCAAAACAGCGATTTGGGACCGACCGTCTGTGTAACTTGGGTGTTACCGGACAGCTTCATTTAGAGAAGAGGATTTTTGGACAACGTCTTCAATTTGCTGAATGCTGTCTGATCGCCTGAAATATATTTACTAGGTACATTCTATAAACAGTGTTCAGATTGGAAAGAAATAGACAAAAGTAATCAGAGGCGCTAGAAGAGTCTAGCAATTGAATGTAGTACTACCTTTCACAAACATATAAAGGCAGATATACAAAGATACACATGGAAAAATATAGGCATTGTGCTTACATATACCAGCATGTTATCTACAATTTTCAGATCAGTTGTTTAAATAGAGTTTCATTAATTTGCATACTATGCAAGAAACGAATAAATATAAATCATCAATGACTTGAAGTCAGCTCATGCCTTCAAAGTGATGGTATTTCAACATAGATACAACTGCAATGGTAACATCTGTTCCCATTGTTTTATTTTCATCAATCATAAAATTGATCAAAGAAATACGTGTTATGCGTATTCTGAAAACTTGGATTATTGTAACAAGAAAAATAGACTGGTCCCATCTGCATATAATTTTGCAATATGGAAACATGTTGTGAAAAATCATAAGTATATTGGTGTATTATTTGCACAGGAGGGAGTGCATACTATTATGTTTCTTTCGCTCGGTTAGTACAGTAATTGTATAAATATGTCTCATTATGAGCTGTCAGCACATGATACCTTCAAGCATCTGCACTTTTAAGCTTTTCTTTATTCTGAAATTGAGTCCACAACACGTTTTCTCAGTTTTTGCATGAAGCACACAACATATTCTCTATGTGTTGCAATTTGTAATGCGGAAGAAGAAAATCCATTTGGCGAGGAACATACTTTCACCGGCATTTCTTTGCAGCAGTTTCTCCACAGCTGTCTCTGTATTGTTTGTTCACATGTAGTTTTGTGATGCTGCTGTGCCTCATCCGTTTAAAAAGAATGATTAAGAGTACCGGCATTTCCAACAACCCAAGATCTATTCGCATTCCTTATTTTCACTGTCCGGTGTTTAATTGTGACTTGCATAACTCGTGCTAGGATGTTCACTGAGAACACTTTTTGCTCGATCCTCAACGTAAAGACACTAATCTTTCTATCTAAAATCTGTTTGTTCAGAGATGATACTTTCAGCCTCCCGAAACACATAATAAAATTGTGTTGTTATATTTAATAGTTTACAAACAAACCTTTATTAACATTTAATTTGAATCAATTAAAATAATCTTCATTAAGCAGACGTGAAAGAAAATAACGTGGAAAAACAACAATGATTATGGCATTCTCCTTTTACATTGATGCTTCGTAATTTGTCTTACATTTTTGTTCATCAGGCTATTATCCATATGTTGTTATAACAACGTTAAATATCTAAAGGGACACATGTGTCCATTCATCCATTTGCGTAATATACTTTTACGGAATGATTACTATCTCTAATTAACTGGACAAATTACAGTTTATCCGAAAACTACTCAATGAATGAATAAAGGTTGTCCATGGACAGAACACGAACATGCCTAGGGCACGATGAGTTCGTTCCTTTGTTCCACACACACGTTTGTCATACATAAAATATTGTTAAGACACATTTTATGAATTTATGAACCATGCACTATCTTTATTTTAAACGTTAAATATAAATACTTGAACCAGTTTAATCAGCTCGAACATGATATCCTTCATATTCATACCTATCGGCCTTATATCTTAAGGAGATATACAATAAATATATATCTAGTGCCTGTAAATGTATATAATTAAATTGCCTTAAAACTATAAATTCAATGAAGATTTTTGTTAAAAGTCAATGTATAGTTTTGTTTTAAACAGACCGTCATGTTTTGTTTGAATATCGCCAATGGGATTCATTGTTTTGTTCAATGTTTTCGTCGATATAAGTCATGTTCTTTAATAATGTTTGTTAAGAAAGATACATAAGTAATCTTACCTCCAACTCAGACTCCACAACGATTGAAGTTCAAACTGTGTATCATTTAAAAGCTATCGAAACTTTGTGATTTAAAGGAAAAATATACTTGTGGTGATATACACATTGTACAATCGTAATAATAAGGGTATAACCATTGCTCATGAATTACAGTACAGACGAAAAGGGCAGGGAGTTCGATTTAATTGTAACAGAAACTGATATAGTTTTTGGATTTCGACATTTAACGTCTGTTGTGTACAAATATATTGCCGAATGTGACCTTACTCCTATATATCAAAGACAATGAGGTAATATGTAGTCAGTTGTGTTTCTTTACGTGACGCCCTATTTTAGACTCTGAACTATGAGTGTAGATATTGAAAAAAAAGAAGTAGCTCATCAAAAACATTTCTTTTCAAATGCGCCGGCTAATAAGACGTCAATATTGTCTTTTTAAGCAATTAACCTTGCTGGAAAAAGAAATATTGGTAAGAGTTGCTTTGTAAATGGATGATTTTATCTAGAATAAGACGTCACTATCAACAGACAAGACCTTATTTGCAATCGGCTTAATGGGTAAAATTCTCCTCTAGAGCGAAAACTATGATAAACACTTCGAATCACGCCGTTAACACATTATTTATCCACCGACATAAGCGTCTCGACAAGAAAAAATGTTGCTTAACTGACGTAGTGATTATTCAAGTTGGTTTACTATTCAAGTTCATCACGATTACACGTCAGCGTTTCAGTCAGGATATAGGTGTCAGCATTTGCAGAAAAAGGGGTTTGATGGTCAAGTTGTAACATATAGTCGAAAAGCAACATGTCAAGAATTTACATTTTGTGAGTGCGATTCTTATTCTAGGTCACTACATTACTACATACATTTTGGGTCAGAAAACATAATTTAGAAAACCATTATATTTCCTCCTTTTATTGTTTTCAAAATAAAGTATACTTTAACGAGCGGAACACTTACACTGACTGTTTTGTACATAGGCAAAACTTATTCATTTTATCAGTTGTATTCATAAAACATAAAATACATACACTATCTTTTAAAAATATTCGTCTCAAAAACAAAACAAATCACATTGCTAACATAAAGTAGGATATTTAATATTAGAAGCTGATATTGGACAAATAAGACCCTCCTTGTCTGAGATTCGAAACCGTTAACTAAGTGCTTTACGTACACAGCTAATTGCGATATATGAGGCTAGCAAGTTTTAATTTGGCAATTGAATTTGATCGTTGCCCCAAAAATCTAAATTCTTAACCAAACCACATGATTATTTATGACTGCTAAGTGCTAAGTTAAATCTGTTAACCAATCAAGACATGGTATTTAATTAGCATAACAAGTAATACACATTATCCAGAATGTTACCTTTTGTAAAGTTAATTAAATTGACCGTGTATAAGCCAGTTTCCTTTATAAGCATCCTTTATTCGAGGGGAAGCAAAGCGAAAGGACTATCATTGAAGCAATTATAGTTGCATCTATATATTATATCTTAAAATATTTGCATTATTAATACCGAGTCCCGAAATGTACAGCCAGTGTCTTTACAAGTTTAATGATTGATTGGGGTTTAACGTCGGTTTTTACATGTTCTCAGTCATATCACGGCGGCCAGTTCATCTACTCATGTGTTTCCTGGTTTCCTCATACCAATACTCCACACAACAATCTTCCCAAGCAACTGGCTGCTTTTCCACATAGACTTAACCCATTGGTGGAAGACGAAATATGCATGTCGCATTGACTTTTGTCAAACGTCGGAAAGAAAGTTGGCCGAGCCGGAATTCGAATTCACAACCCCTAGATTGATAGCCCGCGTCGTTACCGACTGAGCTACCGGGACTCGGCTTGACAAGTTTAAGCATTGATAAAAGTAAATTATCAATGTATGTTGGACCTCATGAAATTTGTTTAATTAGTTTGTACTAAACCCCGTCGAAAGAGGTCTTTATCTTTGTTGTTGCGTTAAAGTGTTCTCCATATACATCCAATCAGGTGAAGATGTGAAAGACCAACACATTTAGACCCTCCTCATCACACACGTTTACGTATTTACACTGAAACTGATGTTACTTCAAGTGTTTGTTTGCATCTAAATGTATTACAAAACCCATTATATGTACACACTGTATGTGACCTAGAAATTTCAGTTTACTTAGAAATATAAGGCATTTAAGTTTACTGAAAAATATAAGGCACTTTAGTTTACAATTTGTTTAAGGCACTTCCGTTTACTTAGAAATATAACGCACTTCAGTTTTCTTAGAAATATAAGGCACTTCAGTTTACTTAGAAATATAAGGCACTTCAGTTTAAATAGAAATATAAGGCACTTCAGTTTACTTAGAACTAGAAGACGCTTCACTTTACTTGGAAATATATTGTTTTTTTACGAGAACTGTGATGGCAGTTTGGTAGTTCATCCAGGTGTTGACGACATAAAATGGCAATATAATTGATTATCACTCGTTATAATGTGTTTATTTATTTTTGTCTATAATTGAATCCTGTTTGTTTGTACATTGAAAATATAGTGGCATATGATTTGACCCTTGCTCGTCCGTCCGAACTTTACAGGAATGTTCACCAGCGCATGGAGTTAAGAACATGTGGTTTATATATTCGCCAAATACCTGCAGACTGATGCCTTCTAAATAACTTAATCAAAGCACTGAAAGTACTTACTAATGGAGCGGTGTATTAGAGATGTACATCTATAGGTTTTATTGATTGTGTTTTACGCTTTTTTTAATAATATTTAAGTCTCTTTTCACAGCTTCAACATCGTGTATCAATAGTTCTGGTTAAATCAAAAGTTATTGCAAGCAAATGGCTGCTTTTCCACGTAGACCATTAATCCATTGATTGAAGACAAATGATGCGGTGTCTCATTGACTTTGTCAATTGTTCGAAAGAGTGTTGGCCACGCTAGGATTAGACCACAAATCCCCTTGCACAACAAGTTTTCAGCTTTTTTTTCTCTCGCTCGATAGGTGCTTCCTGTAGACTAAACAAGTACTCGCGCCATTGTTGTGGACAAATACATAAGGCAGAACCCGCTCATGAAAAGTCTTGAATCGGAGACCTTTGATACGAAAGGCAGACGCTCACCATTGTTTTTAAGGTTAAATTTCACAGTAGTAATGCAATATGTAGGGGAGGCATGTATTTGGCTTCAATTGAAATATAGTGGTTCTAGTGATAAAGAAGCATTAATGTTTGTTTTGATTAAATAAATAAATTACAATGTTACAAAAAGAGATCATTTAAAATTCATATTGAACAAATCCGTTTTAGGCAGGTTGATCTATAAGTGATCTTTGTAGATAATACATGAACACAAATACAGGCAATTTGGGTTTTAGACCAATAAGGCTAAAAGCATATATAACATCCAGTAAAATAATTGCTAACAAGTATTTCATTGTACTCTTCTATATTAAAACCATGAACTATCAGTATTGAATAATTCTGTTTACATATATATGAACAGCAACAACAGTGGGACTTTTCTTTAAGAGCAATCTGAAAACTTCCTACACTGCTTTGAAAGGCCTGGTGTATTTAGTTCAACACAATAAATATCTATGTTAAAATTGCATAATACATTAAATTCAATGCAGTAAAACTATTTTCCACCGCACATTTCACAAGTGCACACTGCTCCCATGATACTTTACTACCAAAATCAATTTTGAGGTTAATTAGTGTTATCAAATATATAGTAGCAAATTTCATAGAAGCTTAAGTTAACAAATGTGAATTGAATCCTACACATTTTAGGGACACAACTTCAGGTTAGCTTGAGCTTATAATGGACATCTCTCAAAGTTATTTAACAGAAGGTATAGTATACATTGCCTGATGATGAAATATCATGCAAAACCAAACCCTTCCCTCTCTAGCACGTCTTTTGAATTTTACAAATTTTAAGTATTTCATTGGTAAGTTGGTTATCAACATACTTCAATAATTTGGTAAGGATATTTAATAACAAAGGCAAGCACAGCCATAACCTTTTCCAATATTACCAATATATAAACTTGAAAATACAATGTAGGCAGACACTGTTTGTAGGTTTTGCTTAAAACATATAAGGTAATTTAAAATTACAAACAATTCAAAGCACAATTGCCTGTCTGCATTTAATTTTCAAAGAACAAGAATTCCACCAAACGTGGTTTGGGAGGAGTAGTCATTAGAAGCGAACCGTTTCTGCATATAATTTATATCAGTTAAATCTTAAAACAATTTGAAATTTGACTAACTTAGTGGAGTAGTCTAAATTCGATGTGGTTTGAAGCTAAACATTCATCTGTACATGCAAGGTCTTTGATTGTCAATGCATAGTTGAACAATGATATTTAACAAACATTAACACTTAAGTTAATTGCTATGGTAGTGTGTAGTGATCAGGAAGAGGGTAAAACGTTAATCGTCCCTACTCCTTTTGCTGTAGACATATCTTCATCTTTTACTTCACCATTGTGAAAAGAGCCTATTGAAGTAGATCAGCGGTTGCAGTGAGTAATTTCCCATTAAGAATGCTCCTCCTACCAAACAGTTTATAACCCTAACTTTATCTCTAAATGGGCACAGTGCTTCTGAAAATATAATTAAATTAGTGTTACCCATAGCTGGAAATTTCAAACAAGCAATACAAAGGCCTCCTACAATAAACATATTTGTTATACAAAATAGTAGGAAAACATTCATACAATGAATGTGACCATTCTTGCGAAAAGGTACCTTTGACTTATGTGAACATTTGTTTGTTTGGTGTTTAGAACTGCTTTTATTTCTTCTTTAAATTTATATCACAACGTTTCTTGGGTGATTTACCAGTACCACTGCCAATTCATCCTGACACCCGCCAGTCAGTGGGAATGCTAACCTCACAATCCTAAAAGCCAAGGAGCGCAGCCACCAATTTCATGTGTAGGTATGACCCGGCCAGGTATCGAACCAGTAACCTCACACAGGTGGACATTCTACCAATACACTACTGAGGCGGTCTTTGTAAAAAGGTTCATCCAGATTGGCATGTGCATTTGCAGTCTGATATATCCAATTTACATATTAATTACATAAGGTCCAGGGGATGTGAGTTGGAACACCAGCTAGTTCAACATTCATTCCGTCGTTTGATAAGTCATTGTGACAAGCGTCATTCATCTTCCACCAATAGGCTAACAGACAATTTGGAAGACCAGCCAATTGCTTGGAAGGATTGTTGTGTAGATAACTGGTGTGAGAAAGCCAGGAAACACACGAATAAGTGAACTGGCCGCCGTGATACGACTAACAAAATGCTGAAAACGGCGTTAAATGCGAATCAATCAATCAATGAAAAGGCTGATCTCGACCTACACTGTTCATAAATATCAACCTGTACCTTTTTCTATGATTGATCTTTAATTAAGAACCGTTGCTTAACAGTACTTCAGCTTATAAATTTACTCTGCGTCTTACCAACATCATTCTTACCTGATCCAGCAGTTTTAAATGAAAGAGCAGCAGAGCAGATTATCTTTCCAAATCAAACAAAAATGACAACAAGCTAGCTAAGTAGGAGTAAATTAACTGGTCGTTTCCCCACAGAATATCTGTATTACTCAATCAAATCCTATGTGCATATCATGTCGGTTGGGCGAATATTTTGAGTACCTACACTATAGGGTTTGAGAGTCAAATAATGATTTTAGTAAATAATTCCCCCTATGTAGAGCTCTGAATTTACCCCACCGCAGTCTGAACCAAGTATAATTACTGAAATAAAGAGTTATTGTGACAATATGAGAAATAAGCTTGTTTTGAGCAATTTCTCCTTTTGTCGTAGTATTTTCAAATGCTGTCTGCTGCAAAAGTGTCATGAAAACGTATGTATGTGGTAAAGGGTTAAAAGCAGCTGATCTCTATTATCATGCCTCCAATTTGCAGAAGTAAAGTGACGTCTGTGGTTCTCCACAGGATGAAATTGACTTTCTCTGACAAAATAATGGTAAGAAAATGGTGTAATGTGCCTTCTTTAATTACGTATGAAACGAATCAAATTATAACTAAATAATAAGGCACTTCGGTCGTCTTCTTGACACAAGTTTTTAGAAACATTTGAATTAGAAATGTAAAAATGATCAAAGACGTGAAACACTGAATCTGTCGTATTTTATAAATTCGTGATAACACATGATAAACAATGTCAATCCAAATTCACTAAGTAATCTGCAAAACAAAGGGATACTTATATACAAAGTAAATCTACACAAACCCTTTAAAACAATGAGAATTAAACCATGTGTATGAAAATATTAACAAATGAAAGAGTGTTAAAGTGTAAAATCCTGACACCATCGATATAGTTCATGACCTGCATGAGTGCAAATGACCTATATTTAACATATGTCAAGCACTAAAAACTGTTGGAGCAACACGGTAATGTTCCCACAATACTGTGTCGACATGGAATGCATGTATAAATTTACGATTATTTAATTCAAACAGCTTTTCCAGAGCGCACAATCGTTGGGAAGGACGTCGCGTATTTTATTAATCAACTCTTGTTATGGTCATGTGACCATTACGCGTTTTTGTTTGGTCACATATTTTCCGAATAATTTCTACGCGTCTAATTTGCAACAGGCGACTTTTGAAAACAATATTACAAAAGGGGAATAAGCTCATGATGAGCCGTTTATGAATTTGCCACAATCATTTTAACTCGATTAGTTATTATACTTTTATTAATAGAGGTATCCACATTTTCAAAGTCGTCAGCTGCAGTTTTGTTGTATATGGAGGAATTGTTAGCTTTGCTGAAAGTTTGGTTTTGTATTCTTTCGCTATACATGCGGTATTCATACTTCATCTCTTGTATATCAATCTTAGCTGCATATAAGCATTGATATTATGTCATGTTATGGCTTGTACGATTAATGGTTCATATATCTGCTAGGTTAACATAACATTGTTTGTTATTGGAAGGACTTTTTTGTTTATGAGTAAATCGTATAATTTTAAGCTATACACGATTTAAAAAAATGGCCTACATAGCAAACATTATGCTGTCACTTATATCTTAAGCACTGTATGAGTCAAACAACGTTGCAAGAATTGTCACCAGCATTCAAAGTTGTATAATGTTTGTTTATTTCTTGTTTTGCGGAATACGTACAGAGTTTAAAAATGTAACAACAGCCTACAGACT
This sequence comes from Clinocardium nuttallii, assembly GCA_031471495.1. Taxonomy (NCBI): domain Eukaryota; kingdom Metazoa; phylum Mollusca; class Bivalvia; order Cardiida; family Cardiidae; genus Clinocardium; species Clinocardium nuttallii. The sequence goes on along the minus strand of JAUELF010082080.1, from coordinate 3,785 downwards.
ACAGAGCAAAACTTCTTGTGTCGCCTAAATCTCAAAATTGTTATGGCCTGAGTCACAAAACAATGTAATGTTAACAGCATTTGGAGTTGTGCACTTTTTAAAAGATAATTTTTGTATTTTTTCCAAAACGTGTAGTTTGAGCCTTTGAAGTACTTAAAAATAGCCTACAAAGTATGCATTATTGGTAGCGCATATCTCCGTTACTGTAAAGGCATGAGTCACACAACTTTGTAGGAACGTTCACCTTTATTAGAAGTTGTGTTTAACTGATGTGTTTGGTTTTTTGCCCCTTGAACTATTTGTAAAATGACTAAGACCACATGCACTCTTGTGTGTGACGCATATACATGTTTCCATAACTGTATGAGCCCGAGTCTTAAAATTTAAATAGAATGTTCTCAATAATTTTGTTTTTGATCATTGAATTACTTAAAAGCTGCATACAGAGCATGTATTCTTGTATCGCGCATATTTAAAGTTGTATTTGCAAGAGGTTAATTTAAAAAGAATTTTCACCGGCATGCGACGTTTCAATTTGTATTTGTTGTTTTGACAACTACTTGGAGTAACGACTTTCGTTCAACATTAAAAATAGTCAACAGAACATGCGTTCTTGTGTCGCATTTACCTGAAAACTACTTAAACACGAGTCACATACACATATTAATGGGAAAAATAGCCTGTAAAAATTGCATTCCTTTGACGCGTATTTCACCAATACTAATATTAATCAGAGTCACATTACTGTAAAGGAATACTCACTAGCATGCTAAGTTATGCACCAGGGGTTTTGTATTTTGTTTCGCCCAATAATGCAGAGTCGTGGCCCTTGTATTATTTTAGAATATAGCATATTATACATGTAAGAACAATAGATAACCAAATTACAAACAAATTCGGAGTATGCGAAATATTTAACTATAATCATGTTAATTACCCTTGCTATTGTGACAAAAGCTAACATTGGGGACATGTGTGACACATGGACACGGTTGTAGTTGTACTAAATTTCGTAAATTGCCAATCTCCGTTTCTTTAATAGTTAAACATGATAAAGTCCTCTATATATTTTCCAAAATATAATCCAAATGTGTAGCTCCGTTGGCTAATTTGCTTTCTCATTCAAAATGTCTATGATGTACAGTATATGAATGACAAATCAAAACACGCTTTCGTAGCCATTATTGAATACAGATTATAGCTGGTAATATCCGATCAGGGTATCAAATTACGACCGATGCATCAGTGTCAGTTAACAGTATACCAGTAGTCCTAGTCATTTACGCAGGAAACACGATGATATAACTGAACTTGAACATAACAAACATAACAGACCAAATCGATTTACCTGTTTATACCTATCGACAATGCATTCCAAATTCAATATTTGTATTAAATTAAGATCAATATCGTTCTCAAATGCTCGCTCTCTTCCTTATTTAGTCTGTCAACACATACTGAAACGTAGTGCTGATTAGCAATAAAAAGAGTATTTAAAATATATAAATCATTATGTACTTTTGGAAATCGTGCACTTTTTATTTGTATTTCAAAAAACACTGAAAGTGCTGACAGCAAGGGGCTAACTGCAGAGTACGTATTATATTTGGACATGAATTAACCGACAACAAAAGTCTACCAAGAACACTTAACAAAACCACTTTGTTAAGTACATCTATATATGGAACCATATATGAGATGAACGCACACTATTATATACACAGAATTTGGGTCTACCGAGATACTAGAATTTGACATAAGTAACCATCCTGAATTATACGCTTTGGCGATCTGGGACATTCCCGTTTAGCACAATTACTGGTTAACTATAAACTTTAACCGATATGTGTATGCAACTAACACATTCGTATCATATTAAAATAAAACAAAGGCCTCTGCTTAACAATGAAAAGTATATTGAGAGACCAATTCTACCATTAAAACAGAAAGAAACACTCAAGTGTAAACTGCATTTTCGTGTTGACGGTGGCATTCTTGCCTTGCCCTGTTTAAAATAAATTGAAATATTAAAATAAAACATGGCGATTTTAGGGTTCCATTTGTTCTGACTTCATCAATAGTTACAGCTGTCTCAAATAAACTTAAAATGTGTATCTTCCAATACGAGAACAAACCTATGAACCTGTAATGGAGAGCTACTCAAAGACGTTGATATATAAATTAATCCAATATGATTATGTAGTAATGCAATAATCTAATCTAGCTTTCAACTAAGAGAAAATGACAGAATCGCAGAGCACGGTCTGAAAGAGTTTTACGATACTCGTAAGAACTGAAAAACACATATATCTTACAAAAAGTGGGAATAAAAAAAACTGCTTTCACGCGTTCATAATGTTTAAGCGTTACCCATACGGCTGTTGACACCGTAGGACTACGCTTTTTATTTTCGATTGTGCAATTCTGATAGTTCAACATCAGCGTTCCTTAGAAACCGTTCGCTTGTGTAAGTGATGTCTAATCGAAAACATTTTCCGGCTGATATCCGAATAAGGTGACGCATTTTGTGTGTCGGTCAAGGACCTGAAATGGTGTCCAAAAGAAAGAGCTTATTTAGACGGAGAGATTTTAAATAATTCACTGCCGACATTGTAGTCTTATTTAACATTATGGGATGATCCATCTAGATATATACGGTATACGCTAACTACAGCAATTGGCTTCTCTGAGCCCTTTCTACAAGAGAAAGAAATGAATAGAAAGAGAAACACGTCGGAGTCTAACTCCTTTTGGTCGGTTACAACGAAATCACTTGATAGAATAATCACATGTGAACTTCGGGTATACTTTATGTGCATTAATCTGATCGTGATTTACTTATGTTACGATTGATTACTTTGACTATGTTAATACCCCTCTGTTTACACTCAGCATTGTGTCATGATATTTTTTTAAATCAGAAATTCGAGTTTAAATAATCATTATTCTTCGACTGATTCGATACAATTCGACAGTATAATTGTTATATAGGTTACTACAGGTGACTTTGAGATCGATGCGTGGATAGCGCAGTTGGGAAGAGCGGTTGTAAATTTAGTATTAATTTGGAATGAATGTTTTCATATAATTACATGATATTTTGTGGATGTTTTAAATTGAGTATTTGGTGTTTAATGTCGCTTTTAACAATTGTTCAGTTAAATCAACGTGTTTCATGGACTAGGTACCAGTACGACTGGTCCTTTTATCTTGGCACCAGTCGGCCAATCGGTAACCTAGCAACCCTGAGCGTAAAGGAGAGCAGCTATTACTACCATTTTTAAAGTCTTTGTTATGACCCGGCTGGGGATCGAAACCGCGACCTCCCGCACCCGAGGCCGACGGTCTACCACTACATTACAGATGCGGTTATATCAGTTTTTCCAGAAACACGTTGTGTACAAGGCTAATAACGTTATCGGAAGACGACCCATTTTAAATGTGATCTTGTCTTTGATATGTGTCTCTAAAATCTAATTTAGAACGAAACACACGAATCATTATTAATGAATGCCAAAGGAAATATATTTATTGTATTCACAAGCTACACAATATATATACATTTATATTTGATTGTATATAGTTATATGTAACATCTCGTGTATAGGCTGGATGCCTGATTATGCAATACGATTGTTGTAATCGCATCGTTATCGATACCAAACAATCTAGAGGTCGTATCACAACCAAGTACCACATGGGCAAAGCGTACGCTGCTGCATACGGTACTCCCAATGTGACATTTTGTTGCTGCAATATGCCAGCACCGTTGACCTCTTTCCTTT
>JAUELF010081969.1:0-16124 GCA_031471495.1 Clinocardium nuttallii | reverse complement strand
TTGCACGTTTTGTGTAATTTCTTCTTTTGTCACTATGTTTTCAAAAAGCCGTCTGCTGCAGAGGCGTCAGAAAGCGTATATATGAACGAAATGGTTAAAGCTCTTTCCCCCACAATATCTCTCCTATTTTCCAACCAAACCCTATGTAGGTTAGCGTATAGAATAAGGAGTTTAGAACAAGCAAACCGCTCCGATTATCTAGAGCTCTTACATTATTGCATCCATTGCACTGCGTCTTGTGCAAACAAAATGGCAGTACGTGTTTTAGCGGTACTATGCGAAAACCAATCCTACGTCTGTTGCGACCAGTGTAGAACCAGGCTAGGCTGTGCATCCATGCAGTCTATTTTGGCTCTGAACAGTCCGCCAATAAGTCATTTTAGGGTTGAAGAAAAGTATGGGAAAAACCCCGGATGCACATTTAGATATCTGTATACATGTACGATACTCCTTACCAGGGACGAAGAAAAGATTTTATCTCCGTTCCTGTCGTTACCAAGCATCTATCCTGTGTACATTCGGGTGCTTTTGGTAGTTTCTAATATGTAAGATACAGTATGGTACTAACGTCGAAACTCTGTCGAACAAACGTGACACAGTTCAACGTGCAAAGCACGGCGAGATGACTAATGGGCACACACACACACACATACATATATAAAGCTATAAATTACCTAAATATTGCATACAGTTCGCGATTGAATTGTATGTTAAAGAATCTTGTCACGCGAGGCAATATACATCTTCTTTCAAATAAACGTGCTAAACGGCGAAATGACTACGAGTACATACATCTATACATTTGAGCCGTCCCGCGATAAAACCAACATTATGGCACCTGCGTAATGTATCGACCAGATCAGCCTGCACTGTCTGTGTAGACTGATCCGAGCCGACACATTCCGTCCCGGGGAAAGGAGGTATAGAGTAATGATTCCTGAAACAGAAAATACACATAAGGCGAAAAGTGTCTATCCGGGTAAGCCTTCGCGGCATGCTGAGGCTGATCCGGGTCGTTACTTTACGCAGAGTCAACAATGTTGGTTTCCTCGCGAGACGGCTCATTTCCCAAATATTGCAAACGTTATTTAAAGGTAACATTAAGGGTGGTAGATTATGAAACTTGTCACGCGATGCAATAAACTCTCCTGCTCAAAATGTATTACTACTTTTCAACATATAACACATATTGAACAAACGACTTCGAAAACACATTGGGAAAATATCTAAACTCTCTAAATGATGATAAGATATAGTTGAATACATTGTGTCAAGAGAAGAAATTGCTGATTATCCTGCTACAGAGCGTCAGAAAACGTATGTATATTGGAAAGTGTTAAAGGAGGATTTTCATAAGCAATAATGCAATAAAATGATTAGGTTTAAGTATACAGACAGGACGAAATTGTTATCATATTATATAACATTGCAGAAAATATAAAAAGATAAAGATCACCTATTGTAGTTGATAGAACACACTATTCTGTTACCTTACTCCCCACTCTTTAAACAATCGACTAGTGTCAATTTTACTGTACACGAGAAACTTAGATAAATATTATTGTAATTGGTGACAATCAACTTGTCAGATACCGCTTTATTCTAAACTCGAAATAGGAAATGTTTTCAACGTAAGGGTTGGGATAGTTTATATTTAAATATATATATATATATAACAAAAATGTTCCTCAGGTTTGTGTCTACCTACACTGCACAGCCCCACTGCTCAAGAGAAATAGTTGGTGTGTTCCCACTTAACCCTTACCCTCATATAGACGCTTTCTTACGCCTCTGCAGCAGACTGCCTTTTAAAAACATTGTATCAAATTGCCACAATGTTTTCCACTTTTAGTCATAGGTCATCCCTTCAATTATAGAGATTTTCTATTTGTTGACAAAATATGTTTTAAGTCGCCTGCTGCAGTTTTATCATATGAGGGAAAGGGTTAAACATATCAATTTAAAAACATTAGTGGTGCTCTCTGGTATCAAAGCGTATTGCTCGTGTTATCAATTACGATGATGATCGATATAATTGGTATATTTGGTTCTCGTTTCAGATACACGTCCTGTTTTATTACGTGTGCTCTACCCGACAGTCGGATACCAAATGCGGTGTCACTAGTATCTGGAGACGGTTGTAAAGTGGCAGATAACGTACTTCTAGTCAGAAATATCCCGATACAAAATTACACCAGAAACTTCACAGTGTGTCTCTGTCCTTTAAACTTTCGATACGGACGAGCCTACGAACTTGTCGAATGGATTGAGCTTAACAGGATTCTTGGTGCTGATCATTTTGTCGTGTATAATTACTCGTCAGCGGTCAATGTAGTTTCTGTGTTAGAACACTATAGTAAATTGGGTGTTGTTGAGGTTGTACAATGGCCGCTCCCTATTGGTGTGAACAAATGGCCTTCCACAAAGGATCCAGTCGATGTGCATTATTTTGCTCAAATGGCTTCGTTAAATGATTGCTTATTACGCAGTAAAATTTCATCCGAATATGTTGTTAATTTGGACGTTGACGAATTCATAATACCTCATGCTAACAGTTCATTTTCATGGCAAGATATTGTTGAACGCTTACCAAAGTCAGGAGCGTATTTGTTCCGAAATTCGTTTTTCCGAAAGGAATGGTCGATCCGAGATTTAGATTTTACGGGAAAACAAATGGCTGAAAAGTACAATCTGGTCACGTTGCTCAAAGCAGAAAGAGAAACAGAGATCTTTAAACCGAGGCAACGTTCAAAGTATATAGCAAGAACATCAGCTGTGGATATAATTGTGACACATGATATAACAAGTATGAATGGAGGTCAAAAGATTCTGACGGTATCCCCAGACGTCGGCTTGCTTCACCATTACAGAAACTGGGAGAAATATAACGGACTGGAAAAACGTGTAACAGACAAAACAGTGATTGAAAAGTTTTCGAAAATTTTAATAGAAAGAGTGATGTCAATTTGGTCCGAGTTACAGAATGTTGAAATGGATATACCGATTTAATAAAGGTTGACATTTGAATCCCTTTTTGACAAACTTATTTATTCACAGTCGTGTATGCAACTTGACAACACACATATTTACTTATTAAAATATAATTTATAGGGTAATATCTAATGCATAGTTTTAACACGCATTTACACTTTTTCTTTTGCCACAATGATTTCAAAAGCTGAAAAATGGTTAATGCAACGGTTCTAGAGGATGTCCATATTATCAACGATAATTCTCGACCCTTTCTCAAGTGAAGGCGCATTTTGACGCATACGCAGAAGACGGCTTTTGAAAACATTATGGCGAAGGAGAAATTACTCATATTAAGCAATCGTTGCCGGGTATTTTAATCCGTTTACACTTGTAAACGCACGTTGACGCATCAGTTGCAGACTGTCACGCTGTTTTCAACTCTATCAAATAATAATAATACTCATTTAAAGAGATTTTCGATAATATTGTCGCGTGTAGTTACCACCTTATTTCAATTGAACACTTTTAAAAGCGGTGCCCGGCGGAAACCTACCTTAACGTCAATGTATCACCTGTGTGGAAAGCGATATACTACGTATGCTCCAAATGGATACTTGGTTACAGAAATTTCTTTAAACCATTCAAGATTATTTGAAGAACATTGCCGAACCAGATTAGACTGCGGGGGGAGGGTGTGCGGTATCTTATCTGGATCAGCACTGGTCGTGGATGCATTATGAGTTTTTTTCGTCGAGCGTCGCTCAGATGTAACTGTTTCAGTCTGTTTCTATTTTATCGATTTATAAACATACATTTGCCGAGTTCCTGAAGTTCAGTGGGTAGCGACGCGGACTGTTAAACAAGGGGTCGAAGCCTAAATCGACAAACACTCTTTCCGACGTTTGACAAAAGTCAATGCGACGAGCTTCATTCGTTTTCCAACAAAGGCTTTACAATCTATCTGAACAAAGCAACAGTACAGACTGTTGTGTTGAGTACAGGTGTACCAAAGACATGCAATATAAAGCTGGGTAAACTGGCGGCCGTCCCGATACGACTTAAATATGGTTAAAAAGGCGTTAAATCCCAATAAATCAATCAAATATGTATTTAACCAATCATTTGATATGTCGTTTTCAAACTTTATCAATTTGAAAGCACGCGGAGAAGAGTAAAAGATAATCTAAACTAATAGACTTTGTGGGAATGGGAAAATACGAATACTTTGAGAATTCTTCTTTTACCACAATGCAATGAAAGTCCCTTACGTGAGACATTTCCAAATACATGTAAAACTCTACATTACAAAATTATATTGTAAACATTAATTGATCGTGTTTTTGGGAAAACATTATGTGTTCCACTGCACTCGAAATAACGTGGCATCTACGAAAATGTTTGTATGACCCAATTTTCTCTTTATAACATTACCTGCTCAAACCTACCGTATAACTCGAGTGCAGTCGGCCGAATGATGTATTCATAGTCCTCGGCTAAATTAATTTCACAATAGCTTGTGATAAAACAGGAAGAATAATATTTATTTGCCCAGAGGGGGAAAACCCATGCTATCTCATATAATACCTACTTTAAACGCGAACTTAAGCGAATAAAATCGACCTCAGGGTTTACGCCGATTATCGGTTATTTGATCAACCACGCTGAAGAAAAAAAGGCTAACCCAAAGAATGTTTAAATCTTCCAATTACATGTACCCTTACAATCTCTGTCCACTCCATAATATGATCTGTTACATGAGATAACCAACATTATGGACTCTGATAAATGCATCGACCCAGTTCAATCTGCGCAGTCCGCGCAGCCTAATCCGGGTCGAATAATTCCGTTTAAGGGGGATAGAGATATAGAACAATAATTTCAGAAACAGAAAATCCACAGTAGGCGAAAATAGTTTGTGCTGGTTAGCCTGCGCGTCACGCTTAGTCTGATCCGGGTCGACACTTTACACAGAGACCACATTCTCGTGATACGGCTCATCTTTCTCTTGTGCGTCTTCTTTACCAACAGATCAGTTGACAGGGGATCAAGGCGAATAACGGAGATTGTCATTGTGTCCATTCTGAAGGATTTTATCACACATTAGTATTTCTATCCGACAACTAACGTCATGCAGAGGTAATCAACCTTAAACATCAAATCAAGAAATCTGGGACATGAAAAGAAATTGACAAGTTTTATCTATTTCTCTTCTTACTCCAAACGATATTGTGTCAATGAATCTAGATGTTCTTTCCAAATGGCTGACTTTTCAGATCTCTATTTAAGGGGCATATTGCATGTTCTTAACTACTAGTTTGACGATATAACCCTATACTATGCGAATATAAAATAATTGTCTCCGTCAGACGATTCCTTTGAGTAACAACATTATGGCATCTGCGTAATGTATCGACCAACATCTGCCGCGCAGACTGATCCGGGCCAACACATTCCACCCCAGAGGGATAAAGATATAGAGTAATGATTCCTGAAATAAAATATCATCATGAGGCGAAAAGTGTCTATCCGGGCAAGCCTGCGCGGCATGGTTAGGCTGACATTGTCGATACTTTACGCAGAGTCCATAATTTTGGTTTTTCCGCGGGACGGCTCATGTGTAAATGGGATATTTGGTTCTCTGCTGGATTATCAAGATTGTGCTGTGCTCTGAAAACCGTTAACTGATTGTCAATTGCCGTACTGCATTCAACAGTTCTTTGAAGATGCTAACATTTTGTGTATCCTAAATTCGTTGCAAAAAAAGAAAACCATGGTATACCCAAAGCATTCAGTGAGAGACAATGAAGGTGGTAGTTTATATTGTAAGAGTTCACTATTAACCGATGTGGATGGTCCTGTTCTCCTGTCCATGGGGGGGGGGACTACTTATGAATTACTTCTGTACATGGTATCAAGCAACTCATTTAACAAAGCAAGACCGGTGTTTCCGAATGTGTGCATACAACATCAAGCTAATAAGCTCGTGTATTCAAGACCGGTGTTTCCGAATGTGTACATACAACATCAAGCTAATAAGCTCGTGTATTCAAGACCGGTGTTTCCGAATATGTACATACAACATCAAGCTAATAAGCTCGTGTATTCAAGACCGGTGTTTCCGAATATGTACATACAACATCAAGGTAATAAGCTCAAGACAGCACATGTGACTTATCGAACATAACATGATGTTCAGATGTAAAATTAAGCGATATGTAAAAAGTCTCAAAGACATGAATAATACATTAGACACTTGATCCGACCAAGGATTACAGCTACGTATTCAATTCATGTCTGCAATTTTGAAACACATTTGTTGTATTTATATATCTAAAAGTAAGGCTATAACTTGAGTATGAATGGAGGATTGTTTGAATGTTAATATAGTATAACATGGTCTTCTAAAACAACCCAGACGAGTTTAACTCATCCTGCTGAATAAGTTTTAGTTGAAAATGATAGTTTTATTTGTGTTTTTAATTTGGCTTTTAAACAATTTGCAAATAATATGATGTTTATATGCGTATATGCTAGAAATGTTATTACGAAATGCCCTAAACATGTAATAAAAGCGGAAGCATGTATGCCTAGCGATCGCAGACAAATCTTTGGTTTCTCTAAAAAGTTCGTTATTTAATATTATTTACGGGAATTTCTATATAAGTATAAAAAGATATGACTAACATACACTCACGTTTAATGATTTAAAGCGGGCACAGAAAGGGCGATGATAACAAAGTAGTACGCATGTCTAAATCTTTAGTTAGAGGACGTTGCTGTCTCTTTCGTTGCTTAAAGTCTAACTTTTAGCGTTATTTGAAACATTTAGATGAAGTGTCATTTTACTTAAAAGCTGACATATTTTTCTAGATTTGCCATATGACAGAATGGTCCTCATGATATAAAACAGGGAGACAATATACCACTCTTAAGCCGTACTAATTATTGACTAATTTGATTGTTATCTGCTCTTGTTATCACAATGTACATAACTGTTATAAAACACACACTCGGTTCAATCAGGGTCTTTTAAATGTTTGAAAGACCCTGGTTCAATGAGGCATATACAATCAATAGTATGTTTATGAAGTACTTTTAAAATTAATATAAATGCGGTTTATGAAAAAAAGATAATGTTGTAAGTCACAGATAACTTACATTATCTTATTTCAAAATAGTGAAGATCATGATCAGTATGTACATATGCAGTATGATCAGGGTCTTCACTATAAGCCAATAAGAGAATGCTAGTTTTCTGTGACATACCTGAAATCATCTATATCCCATACACAGCATAATTGTATAATGCTTTACTGTGTTTCAATGAACTGAGTGATTTTTATAACAGTTGAATTGTGTACAACTTATCCCCCCCCCCCCCAATGTTTGTATTGGACACAAACCTTTAAAGAGGTATAATTTAGTTCCCGTTATATCTAAAAATCCTTAATCGGTTCCTACCGAGCAGGGAAAAACTATTTTATTTAAATAATAAAACTATGAAAGCCTTTTCATACTCCGATCTAATAAGAATCGAACATGTCCTCATAAAGGTTTATAAGGGAAAACAATTATTTTAATCTCTTTTTTTTATGAATTTCTATAAAAGTGCAACTTTAACAAATGTTCAATTTAGTAACTCGGGCTAATATCCGTACGATTGTGTCTATAGTTACATTTCATTGTAAATTAGTTAAATTTATTATTTTATTTTAATAAAACATATGTCAAACAAAAAGTAAAAGAATTGTCTACATTATGCCGTAAATGCCTTCTTCATATTCTGTTTTTAAAAGGAGATATTAACTGAAGAACGTGTAAAAATTAACGGACAAAGGCCGGTTTTTTAACGGTTTATATGTAATAAAGAAGGATATGTGGGTGACTGTATTCAAAGTTAAAAAGGACCAAAATATTATTTAGATAAAAAGCATTAAAAAAATATATTTGCATTCAGGAGATATTTTTCTTGTTAACTTGATAAGTGCCTTTTTAAATTTTGGCAAAATAAAAATGTAATAGAGCAAAAACTTAAAAATTCCTCTATAATTCCATGTAATTTTAGTTATCGATTTTAGACAGTCGCTGATTCCCATAGTTGGATATGATCTTTTTTGCTTTTACCAATGATTTAATTGAGTATTAACCAATGATTTAATTGATTATTTACCGATTATTTATTTAAGTATTAAAGAAACAATCCCCAGAGGGGTTTTGTATAAAATCCCATACAATAGCTTAATATGTTTGTATTTGCTGATGATGTCTGAAGTTTTAATGATACTGCTGTTCAGCTTCAGAGGCAGATCGATATTATATCAGACTGTTCCCACTCCGTTTGAATGAATATATATATAGATAAAAGTAAAATAGTGGTTTTAAGATACGACATTGTCGTTAGGCGAAAAAACACATTGAAATTGTATCGTTTTAAAAGTATCTCGAACTGTACTTTTCGCAAAACTTGTCGTTGAGCAAAATACACGAAATGCTTTTAAGGCGGTAAATCATATTTCAAGGAAACGTAGGATGGCCGCGATTTCTTCGTACATATGGACGTGGCAAATAAAGTGTAAAAAAAAATATACGCAGAGAAAAAGAAGAAGAAAAAAGGATACGTAGGCATTTTGATTTTCTAAAACTTAATGATATGTTTACAGTCTTTGCCTCTATTGCGAAGCCGACACATTGTTACGTTGCACAGCTGTGGGGTATGCTGTTATTCATAACATGGAAAGAGTCCAAATAAAGTTTTGTAAAGTTGAAAACACTTGTGATACAATATCACTTGGAGAATAGTGCAGGCTCCCATTGTGTACAACATATATATGCCTATATCTGTTGAATGAGTTAAAATTAATACGAATGGAAAATACAAGTTATCCTAATCAATGAGCACTATAAAATGTTAAAACAATTGGATACCGCTAGACACACATAGGCGACATGTATTAAGGATATGGTTTATCTATATGGTTTTGGCTACGTACGTGTGGATTGCTCACGATGTTGGCAATGTTGATATATGTTTCGCTCTCCTGAGCACAAAGTGCTAATGGTGAGCTATTTTTAGGCATGATACGTCCGATGACATCCCCTTCTAAATAACTGTATGGGTTTTGACTAAACTTGGTAGGAATGATTTTTGGGTGATACGCTTTCAAACTGGTTTAAATATCCATGCAGAATTTTGGTTGCCATGTCAATTGAAAGAATTCTATTAAAAAGAAAATGAAATCTTCTTGTCTGAAACCGAAATGCATAGAGTTTAGATATTTGTTGTTTAGCATTGTCTAGTGGTCCTCTACTAAGATCGTTCAAATTTTGCCCCTGGGCTCAATGTTGGTCCCTCCATGGGGTCTCCTGTTAAATATATACGGAAACACTTTGAAACACTTTTAAAATAATAATTTTAAATCTTCTGAGACAGAAATGCCTATAGTTTAGATAGTTGGTGTGTAGCATTGTCTAGTGTTCCGCTTCAAAGATTGTTCAAATTATGCCCCTGGATTCAAAGTTGGCTCCTCTCAGAGGGTCTCCTGGTTTATATATATATACGGAAACACTTTGGAAATATTCTTGTCTGAAACCGAATGGTGTGTAGCATTGTCTAGTTGTTCTCTACAAAGATTGTTCAAATGATTACTCTGGGTTCAAACGTGGACCCACCCGTGGGGTACATAATGTATAAATTAACGGAAAACGTTTGCAAATCTTCTTGTCTGAAACCGAAAGCTCTAAAGCAAAGATATTTGGTTAATGCAGTGGATTTGATCTTTATGGCTTCCGTGACCTTTGACCAAGTGAACCGTTAAATAAATCAAAATACTGAAAATACTACAGGTAGAATTGCAATCGGTTAAGAAGAGATGCAGAAGTGCATATATAAATATTTATCTAAAAAAAGTCAAACCATGTCAGACAATTAATGATACATCAGGCCAGAATGGAATACTTCCAAGATCATAAATTCGTGCTGGTCTTGTAAAAATTAATTGACACAAACTCTGATTATAGCATTCGGTGCACATTGTACATTTTTTAATGATCATATTACACAGCGGCTCTATGAAATGAAAATCCAACCATGAACATTCATGACAGTACAGTTTCTTCCTAGTTATTGAATGTACTGAACCAACTGACTCATTCATAGAATGCAATCTATTAATGTTAATAATGATAACAGTAAACTTAGAAGTTTATTCTACCAAAACTGTTAAGTGTTTAATGATTCTCCAGTATTATACTTTACTTTTAGTGAATGTTAAACGAAAATGATTGTTAACTTCTATGTTGACAGACAACTATCTAAAAATGAACATATTAATATAAATAGGCCTAAACCAAAAGCAATGTAATAATGTATAAAATAGTTTTGCATATTCAAAACAGAGGAAAAGCGTAGCCTTGACTCGGTCACCTAAGTGATAACTATGTAGTATATGTGTTACTGTTAATGTCGGAGACAATTTAATCAAGTGCGTGAATAAAACGGCTGACAGTGACACTATAAATGTACATCAATAAAGGACATTTGTTATGATATTTTAAAAATCGTTAAACAGGTTGTAAGAGGCCCACCAAAGTAACATTCCCGTGAAGTTTGGTTGATATCAATAAAATGGTTTAGGAGCAAAACGTTCATTTTACCGCTATTATGATGCATCATCGCAGCTATCATTTTAAACCAAACACAATGAATTGAACAAATTAAGTAGAGGGTCACTAAATGAACATTTCCGCTCAATTACAAATTCAATTTCTAAAATCAGACAAAAACTTGAATATAAATGGAACTATTACGTTTTGTCATTTCTACTAAATAACCTAGCATCGGACAACCGGATTTAAAGGAGATTAATTCTAAATATTGTACATTTTACTCCTTTTCTGATACATCACAAAACATAATTATACATATATATTTTTGAACATGATTAAGGAAAAAATCCCCAAAAGAACATTCCTTTTTTAAAAAACAATGTAGCCAATGGAGAAATTGCTCATGATGAGCAATTTCCCAATTGCCACAATGTTTTCAACTCTATTCAATAACCATATCATCATTTGTAGAGATAAGTCGTTTGCTGCAGATTCCTTTATGTGGAAAAGGGCAAAAACACAATCGATATGTTTGTATTTGTAGAGTGTTATGAAATGAACATTAATTTTCTACCACATTCTATTTGTATTAGACAAGCTTATTCGGAGAAGAATATTGTTAAAATCGGGAAATTTCAGCCTTTCTGATGCCACAAACAGTTCTCCGTAGACAATAAATATACCGCGCAATTTCCTCTTTTGTCATATTATTTCAAAAAGTCGTCTGCTGCAGAGCCAAAATAGGTCTGTTTGTAAGTAAGGGTTGATATCTCAGTTTTATTTTTCTGAATATCTCAAGCATAGCATAGCAGAAAAGCATAGAAAACATTGTGGCAAAAGGAGATTTTGCCTCAATGTTTTCAGAATGTTTCTGCTGCAAATGCTTCTGCAAAGGGGGATGTTGCTTAACTATTTATGTTACTAGACGGAACAAAGGGTTGAATTTACATAGGGTTTTTTCTGCTGGTGGAGTTCCTACAAACTTGAGAGTATTGGTTGCGAGGGGGCGGGGGGGGGGGACTAAATTTTGTGGTCTCAGTCATTTACATCACGTGATTTCAAATTGCCATTATAACTTTGGTAGAGTTTGCTTACGCAACTCTACCAAAGAAGGAGCATATAATCAACAAGTCCAATCAGGATGAAGTATGGAACTAATGAAAAAAGGGTTCTTGACGTAATGAGTGGAAACGGATTTTGGCCTTTAAGGCCCATATGACAATCACCCAGTTGTGACAAGAACAATAGGGATTTAGTTAGACCAACACTCCAATGAAAAATAAATACAATTGATTTTATACAACTCCTGTTTAGAGCGGAAACAGGAATGTTACGAACAGACGGCGGACAGGGAAACAAAATATATCTCCCAATTGGTAGGGGAGACACGAACATACAGCTGACAATTATAATACTAACACTAATAACGATTCGCTAAAGTCGACTAATTGTTGCCGAGAAGTTACACATATATCCAAACAGTGCTGGCAAATGAATAGTACCGCCTAGCTGCAATACACATTCAGTTATGTAATAAATAGTGCCGCCAAGCTGCAATACACATTCAGTTATGTAATAAATAGTACCGCCAAGCTGCAATACACATTCAGTTATGTAATAAATAGTACCGCCAAGCTGAAATACACATTCAGTTATGTAATAAATAGTACCGCCAAGCTGCAATACACATTCAGTTATGTAATGAATAGTGCCGCCAAGCTGCAATTCACATTAAGTAATGTAATAAATAGTGCCGCCAAGCTGAAATACACATTCAGTTCTGTCATAAATAGTGCCGCCAAGCTGCAATACACATTCAGTTCTGTAATAAATAGTGCCGCCAAGCTGCAATACACATTCAGTTCTGTAATAAATAGTGCCGCTTTGGCATCACTTCAGATGCATCAATATATCGCCTTTCAACAAATCTCAAATGTTGCAAAAACTGCAACTGACGAGTCATTGTCGGTATAATAAGGGTTAACCCTTTGTCATATGCAATATACATATTGACTCATCTTTGACGGTTTTTTAAAACATTGGCAAAAGATGAAATTTCTCACCATGTTTTCATATATATTCAATAACTATATTTTATTTATAGATTTTGCCTTGACGTTTTCAAAGTCGTCTGTTGCAGATTTGTTGAATGTGGGAGAGAATCTATGGATAAAGAATCAACTTAATTTGGTCAGAAAAGACAAGTTTATTACCATATCAAAAGAACATAATTTATATATACAACAGCCCAGTCAATATATATACAGAAGCTGATATGAAGATTATATGAATCTGTGCCCTACCTATTCGAGTATGAATACGATGGACGTGGTTTGTCGATATAATCCTTAAACAATCTATGTAAACACTTCTCATAAAAGGCACACAGAATATTGTAGTCTTGTGAAGTTATATGTTCCTTTAGTGACATTCATACACTACTTGTTGCACGTTTATTATTTGTCTTGGAACAGGCAATACTTATACAGATCAAACTCACTTGATATACTATTGTATACTATACTTAACATGCTTTAATTCAATAAAAGCTTAGAATAATCTTTATATCACACACTCAATATTCCTTATTGGATATGGAGACAACATTGTCGGTAAAAGTCAGGTGGTGATCCCGAAGAAGACCTAGTGCCGAAATATTTATTCAAATGGTGTAGTCGCATGCATGATAGGTAAACTGTGATATGTAAAGAGACTTTCGTATGTATTCATCATGCGACACTGCAATATACAAGGACTTTACTTCCATATTTAGTTCGAACAACAGACTCAGGAACAAAACTGCACCAAAGGTGGCATCTCAATTGTACACTTAATGACACCAAGCATTAAACCAGGGACGTAGGTAATATCTCATCTACGTCCGTGATTAAACTATTCATATATTTTGTTATGCAGACATATTTAAATATACCGTACTTCCCAACCCAGGATAGAGAATAAATACATTGGATTTGTTTACAGAAATACCGGTTACTTTTCATTAAAATTTCCTTATCTTTGGCTCATATGTTTTTATATCAGACTCAATATAAACATAGATCTACTATTTCTTTGATGAGTTTCAATTACCTCATTCGATTACCTTCATGTAAGATTTCTTATTAGATTATAATTTTAAATAATAGTATAGAAAAACATAGACACAATGGAAACAGTGCTTCACATTGACACACAATATCGTAGTAGCAGTGTAATATGAAATGAGCAGTGTGTTCCTTTCTGTCATCAAAATAGTCCAAACCTTTGGTTACAAAAAATAGAGATTACCCCGATCTTGAACATGGAAATTAAGCGCTAAAATGTTAATTACAAAACATGTAATGTCGTTTTCCCATTGTGTGACTACATCTTAGTTGGGAGGTTCAATATCCAAACATAGTTTCACATATTATTGCAATGATTTAACATTTTTTAACACACGACACATCTGCTGCAATTATCTCTAAAATGATTAGTAAAGAGTATGGAAATTTTCTTTAAATGAAAATATTGTGGCGAAAGCGGAAATTGCTCATAATGGCATTTTTTCTATTTTTTCCACAATGCTTTCAAAATTCGTCTGCTGCAGAGGCGCCAGTATGTTGGGTTAATTATAAAATAAATAAATAGGGGTATTTCCAAAAAGTGATGAATAGAAATACGAAAAGTTTCATTCAATCATCAAACATAAATCAGTTTAAAATATCCCTTAAATATATTTTTGACTTTCATAAATATATAACATCACATTTACACAAACACATATTTAAAATTATTTTGTTTAACACTCTAATGAATTCTATAAGCATATAAACGAAAGCACTAATTATATTAATTCCTGTTCAATCGGAACTGGATTTACTGGGTTTTGTTATAATACAAATAGTATCAATTATGTAATTTCACTGATTTCTAAATGGTATATACCTTCTTTCCAGACTATTGTTTAAACTTTATATTGCAATAAATGCGCGATTAAGGCATGTTTCATTTTAATGGCTCTCTGTGTGCGATGCATTTTTAAAACAAAGCGGAAAAATGAAAAAAAAATCCAACCATATGTTCAGCCCTGCATTGAAGTTATGCTTCTAAGTGCTCCGATGCTACATATTGACGATATTTTAACTAATCCATATACTAGGTAAACTATTTCAAAACAGCAAATGTGATTTCAGATGTATAACTTATATATAAGGTAAATTGTTTCAAAACAGCAGTTGTGAGTTCAGATATATAACGATTATATAAGGTAAACTGTTCCAAAACAGCAGTTGTGATTTCAGATGTATAACAAATATATTAGGTAAAATTTCAGATGTATAACTAATATATTAGGTAAACTGTTTCAAAACAGCAGTTGTGATTTCAGATCTATAACTAATATATAAGGTAAAATGTTTCAAAACAGCAGTTGTGATTTCAGATCTATAACTTATCTTTTAGGTAAACTATTTCAAAACAACAGTTGTGATTTCAGATCTATAACTAATATAGGTAAAATGTTTCAAAACAGCAGTTGTGATTTCAGATCTATAACTAATATATTAGGTAAACTGTTTCAAAACAAAAGTTGTGATTTCAGATATGTTACTTTCAAAGTCGATATAAAGTTTCATTGTGGCACCAATATGTATGTTGTTACTCGTGTATTATTTTCAGGCATGAGGGAAATAATTCAGATCGCAAGTTAATCAGAGAAATTTGTGAGATTAAAATACAACTTGTTCCTTATCTACTTTGATGGCATCTCGAATCTATAAACTGTGATTTTTTTTAGAAATCTGTACTTGGCGATTCTGTTCGTTGGGGTTTAAACAATGGCGTAATAGGTCTATCGGCTGGTTTGGGGGCAGTTTTCGGGGAGCGACTTATCACATTTATCTTCGCTGAGTCATCCGTCGGCTCTGCTGGTTGTCCTTTAATAAAAAATGTTTAAAACAACATAAGTGATGTATTAACTGTGTACCTGTTAGGCTATTTTAGAGTCTACTGTCTGGAAACAATCCGAAAACAAAATGTGTTTGCTGCAGTAATAATTATATACATCGTGTGTATACGTGAAATGCAACCAGGGTTGTGTGTGTGTGTGTGTTATGACTATACTATGAATATATATACAGTATGATCAGTAACCATAGTGGGAACAGTTATGTCTATACTATGAATATATATACAGTATGATCAGTAACCATAGGGGTAACAGTTATGTCTATACTATAAATATATATACAGTATGAGCAGTAACCATAGGGGTAACAGTTATGACTATACTATGAATATATATACAGTATGATCAGTAACCATAGGGGTAACAGTTATGACTATACTATGAATATATACAGTATGATCAGTAACCATAGGGGTAACAGTTATGACTATACTATGAATATATACGGTATGATCAGTAACCATAGGGGTAACAGTTATGACTATACTATGAATATATACGGTATGATCAGTAACCATAGTGGTAACAGTTATGACTATACTATGAATATATACAGTATGATCAGTAACCATAGGGGTAACAGTTATGACTATACTAT
>JAUELF010081859.1:0-16125 GCA_031471495.1 Clinocardium nuttallii | reverse complement strand
TAAGAACACGTTTTCAAGGAACGCTCGATTAAAAAAGATGCTGTATAAGCAACTTTTATGCATCAGTATTCATGTGGACACTGTCTAATGTCGACAGCTGACGATCGTTTAAACACTATACTTGACGAATCTTTATTTTCCTTTTTACATACTTTTCTGGGACGTATTGAGGGAGGAAACATAGTTCACGTATAGGAGCTGAATTGGTAATGGTACAACAGCTGGAATGGTAAACTGGTAAACTGGTGTTCTGGTACAACATTCCTGGTGACGAGATCCATCAGGGCGTCATTTCTTGTTTGTTTGATACATACATAGGCACACAGTTGTTTTATTTAAGGATTTGTAAGTAAACTTTTGCTTTCGATATGGCCATTTGTTTGATATGTTGGCGGGTTTGTGCTATACGTGACTACTTGGCTCACCCTGGAAATACGCAGACGGTTAAGGTAATTGATGATACTGTCCTGTGCTTTTATACAATAATTCAACTTTTCATATAATTATAATATCTTGGCTTGCAGTTTTCATGAAAACAAATTCAAGTAATAAAATCAGTATAAGATAATATGCAAGAAATATATATTAAAATTATACAAATCGATGGCTTCAAAACGGTTGTAACTTAGTCTTGTAACAAGGTGTAGTTCAAACCGTTTTGCATGAAGTCCACGAAATGTGGAAAAAAACCTACCCCTTTCAAAAACATAAATCTTACATTGGTGTCGATGTAGCCTTAAGTTTCATTTCTCTCCTTGCTCCTTTTTGTTGCTTTTCTTCTTGTTTTCTTCTTTTTGAGTGACGTTTAAGCTATATCGGCATTTCTGCTTGATATGTTACAATAGCTTCTTGAATATCTTTCATCTTTGAATCAGCTCCAAAATCATACTCTATAATTCCATCTGTTAATTTAATTGTTCAGACACCCCTTTTCTAGAAACGTTGGCAATGGTGCTTTATCGTTGACGGTCGTATGGTAGTAATATACTAAGCACTGGAAGTTCGTGCATAGTTCTGTAATAACGTCAATGGCACTGACTACGTCGCTCACTTGCTCGTTTTATGTAATATCGTCTGAAAAACAAAATGTACATACTATTGAAGGATCAAATATGAATAATTGTTTTATATATTGAGCTTTTAGAATGTTCATAAATTAAAAAGGGTCAAAACAATTCAATATGTTTCGAAATACAGTTTGTTTTGCATTTATATTAGTAGAGTAGAATATTACACTAAAATTGTCATACCTTAAACTATTTGTCGCGAAAAGTTTCTGTATCCAAGGCTGAAAAGCTTTCGGCAATTTGTCAGCAACGTTTTCTGTAGACATGAGTGTGTCAGCAACACAGAGTCAACGTCATTTCTTTTCAACTGTGCATCTTTCATGCATTCACAGAATACCTCCATTTGGTCACATTCATTGATATGCAAGCTGTCAATCTCACAAACTTACACATTCCACTTTTTCACCAGCTGCAGACAAGTAGGTCATAGGGTATTTCCTTAAATATATATTATAGTATGTCTTCTCACTGTGGGTCAGTCCTTTTGAGTTTGTCCTCAATTCTAGCAATTCTAATACCCTGAGTAGTTCCACTTGATGATGTCAGATTGAATCTAGCAGATATTGAATGGTAATTTAAAGTAGGTTCCTGTGTGTTCGTATAATGTATGATTCCAAAATAACGTTTGTTACTTGAATTCAAAAACGTGTTATATTGGTAATATAATATTGTATATTTCTTCGCCAATAAAGATTTTTTGTCATCAGCATGCCTCATTGTTACCTTGTTTATAAAACCTTCGAAAAGAACTTGAATCACGAGAGGGGTTGGAAGGTACCACAATTGAATACAATCAAACGAGTTCATTGATAATGGTTTCATAAGCTTATCTGAGTAACATGTTTCACAGTTTGTAATTCCGTCAAAATATACATCCTCTCTTTCAACATTCCACGATATATGTAACACATGATCATGTAACTTTCAAATCAACAAGTCATCCCTAATTTCGAACATTCTAAGCTCACCTTCAGCATCAATGTATGGATTCAGTGATCCATTACAAAACAAAATATTTCAAGAAAAACTTCTTTCTGTCTTGTTTTAATTTAAAAACAAAATGATGGCAGCAATGCCAAAAAACTATCCGTACAGTCTTGTATAAGCTCTATGTATGTATGTCTACCAGGACTGTGGTTACATGACTGTGTATAGTAATACACAGACAATGTCTCTTAAAGTTGAGGAATCCGGAAGAGATTCAATGATGTTCAAGCATCAATGGGCTATGCCTGAACTTGCCCAAAAAACATATTCTCCGCTTACTCGCAGCAATTTATTTACGCTTAAATCTGTAATGAATTTCATTTTTTTAAATTTGAATCGTTTAATCTGAAATGTGTTTGATGATTTCCAAGTTTTCTAAAGACCGTCATAGGACTCTGAATCTATATCAATGGAATGTGAATGTATTCGAAAAAACAAATTCGTTGCCATTTAATGAAGCTACGATCTTCTTTGTAATTTTGATTTCCTTTTCTAGGCCACTCTCTTCAATAGTGACTTTCTCCTTGATTTCCTTATCTAAGACACTCTCCTCTGATATTTCCTTGTATCTCTTTAACACAGTATTAATATTCGTTTGATTGACAATGTCACATTTTACGATACAACGCTGTATTTCCTTTTTTATTTGTCGACAAATGTCCAACTGGTTGGAATGCGCATAGCAAAGGTAGACTATAGTATGAACCCGAAAGGCTGGATGACCATTACATTGATGAACTGTGTGGTCTTTTCCTTTAAGTCAAGGAAAAACGTTACTGTTTCTCGTTTGTGATTCATTTCGCTGTCGTTTTGATTTCAATAAGGTTGTAAATTCGGAAAAAGATACATATTCGTTTCCATGTGTATCCTTGTGAATAGTCAAGCCCTTCAAACTATTGAATTTAAAGACCATACTGAGATTTTCCTCTTAGTCGAATCTAAAACAATGAATGACATTTAACATTATACATTAATTTTATATTATATCAAAGCACTACTTATGACAAATCATGTTTGTATGTATGGATTTAACTTATACTTTATGTGCACAGCATTCCATAAATCGTTGGAAAATATTACAGGCAAACATTAAAAAGTAAACCCTTAGATTGACATTTGCCTTTGAGTTAGGTATGCAACTCTGGAACGCGACAATATGTTTAATGAAACTATATGCCAAGTTATTTCAACCACCAAATGCCCAAAACGTTAAAATAATAAAACATAACACGCATATACTCCATTAAGTTTTTACAATCAATTTTAAAAAACCCGGAAAACAATACAGAATGAATCACACTTTGCATTTTATTTCATTCATTTTGGTTCAGTCTTCCAAGTTTATTCAATGTTCACAACGTTAAAATAATATATAGCATAAAAGTAATCTGCTCTCTAGTTAACCCTTTCCCAGCTGAAGACGCTTTTTGACGCAGTAGTTGAAAACGTCTTTTGAAAACATTGTCGCCAAAGTTGAAATTGATCATGATGAGCAATTTCTCCTTTGGCCACAATGTTTTCAACTTTATTTACCAATTAAGCTATCTTTAATAGAGATTTTTCAGGGATTTGTCACTATATTTTCAATGTTGTCTGTTGCAGAATTGTCAGATAAGAGAAAGAGTTAAGAAATGTATTTATTACAATAAAAGAAATAATAAAAATAATACATACCAGTTCATTTCTTTAACAAATATAAGTCCTGCTCAATAGAGTCAAATAAAATCTATAAGTTTGTGTATTATGTTATGAGAAAATGCATTTACAGAAATTAACTTGACCCTTCAGAAATCAACTACATGTCCCCAGATGAGAGGCAAATTAGCGATGGCTAGGATCTCAGCTCATGTTAACAGTTATAAATGATTTACGAGCTGATAAGCCCTGGCTAAATCTCACTAGGACTCTGGTACAAATGCGCTGGTCTGGATAGGAAAATGCAGATAAGCAACCAGTTGAAATTTCCCACGAAAAAGTGATCTAAGTAAAAAAAAAACACCAAAGTAAAATAAAGATAAAATATACAAAACAAAATTAGTTAAATAGACAGAAAGAAACAGGAAAACAGTGCTAACATACGGTCGCAATTATAATATTGATATAGTATTTGATCCTTATGACACATGACAGGGCGTTTACTTATGTAAATTTATTATTATTATTTGGTTGTTTACGATTAAAGTTTCAGACGGAAATAAGTGTAATATTTGTTTCCTAATCTAGCTTTGAAGTCATTTTCAAGTTAATAAACACAATGGTTGAAGTTAAACCTGTACACGAATGTACCACTGGATAACGGGAAGGGTTATTATATATTATGAGGGAAAGAAAATTAATGAGTTTCATTCGGTTTATGGTTTATAGGCCCGCAGCATGTAGACAAATTAATAGACTGTAGACAGACGTTGAAACATGGATAGAGGGCTCTTTTCGTTTAGGTTACTATTAAAAGTAGGAAAATATTTAAGTCAGGAATAAGGTGTGTTTTTTTGTTTTGTTCTCTTTAGGTTTCTACAAAAAGAATTTAAAAACCTTTGTTTCGAAATAATTCGAATGAAACTGAAAGTTTATAAGGAATTATTCATTCTGGGTTTTAATGAAAGTAATGGAAATGAATTATCACATTTTAAAGTTATTTTATGTTAGGTAAACATTTGTTTCTAAGTTGTAGGTTTATGACATGGAATAGCTAATTCGTCTGCTCTTTTAGAGTGCATGACTAATGACATTAGGTTAAAGTGATTAGGACAGTGCATCTAGAAATCAGGCTAGTATGATCCAAATTGTACGTTATTTCACATCAACAACATGCAAATAGCAATTTGGAAATTTGGCATTTTTGGAATAGTCTGGAAAGGGGATGGGTTTTTGTAGGAAGAGAATGCTCTTTTGATACGAACTCGTTATAAGTCGCGTGGCTCGCAACGATGTGTAAAGCGCGTAAAATGAGTTTTTCTACGCGACACTATTTATCTCTGGAGTTTTTAAGACTTTAAGTCTCCTATATTGAAGAGAGATACTCACGATCTTGTATCAGAGGTAGGTGTATGTGTATTCGGACAAAATCAAGTAAGACACCTTTCTTGTAGCTAAATTTCGTAAAATGTATTATTATTACGTTTGATCTTTTACCGGAAATACATGCGCTGCAATACTGCCCCGCGTAAGGCTAGCAGTTTAATATCACAGTGTCCATGTCCTGTGTGTGTATGCTTCACAAAGCTATACGAATTATTTAAAGGCTGATTTTGTCTATGATCGCGATCAATTAAATAAGCTAATTACTAGGAATCGACCGACCACGATATATGGACGTATTTTGTTTTATTAATGTCCACCATCCGTTGTTTCTGGAGGAAGAAACGACGTGCCGGTCATTCGAATAATGCTTTGACATTTGTAGTCACGATGACACAGGCAGTTTGTTTATACAAAACATAGTAGTTATATGTTTACATATGTAAACAGTTTTACTTGACAGTTGATAGGTTTTCATGTTTGCACCTGTACCGGTTACTTACATATGTCCATAGAGACGTTGTGAAAGCAAGACGTATGTGTGAATGTCTACACATTGCAAGTACTGTGTGTCCATGATACGAATAAAAGCTAGGAATGGCAACGAGCATTCAGTCCCGATTACGGGAAGATCGAGAATAGATCAGAACTAGCGGTTCTGATTGGCGAGGAACTGGCTGCACGTGATGTTACAGGGCAATGCGAATTACATCTGGATTAGTACGTCGGATTCGACAACGCTTACACGTTAAGCGGTTGACATCATCATGAACCTGTTTTATATTGAAGAACTGTGTTTTTCTTTTGACATTATACGATGTATACATGTATCTTTATGTCTGACTTAAGTACTACACGAGGTTTTCTTTATTTGCGATTGTTACAGCATTGTTGTATGTATTATTATTGATATGTGTATGTCAATGTAGGCCATTGTTGTATGACCTTCGGCTGATCCATGTAAATCACGACAACGACAGGAGAAAAATGGACATTTAATACTTAGGGTTATACTGATTATTCTGTGTTGGATTTAATGGTCCTTGTCGACGATTTCTAAATGCGGTCTGAACAGATCAATGTAGACAGCACATAGCGGATAGGGGCCGCACCCTTCTATTGACTATGAGAAGTTATTATAGAAAAGTTGTGGGCAGTAGGCTATCACCGAGTAGGTGTCTCGCAACAGAGTTTAAAAATGGCCGGCATGTTCAATCATTTGATCGTTATTTTTCATTACTTTGTTAACTTTAGATTATGAATTTTATTGGCTTTGTAATCGTTTGTATGTTGTATTCTATGTTTGTAATTGCTCGTTCTAGAGGCCGTCAATGTAATGACTTCCAAATAAATCTCCGTTGAAGACTAATCTATGCAGCTGCTGTTCAAAAGAGTATACAAGCAGCTACTCTAAAAACGGTGAAGCTACACAGGAATAATTATCTAGCGGGTATAGGTCTGAAAGTTCCGTAAATGATAGAATGACTTTTACCCAATGCAGATGACCACTGAATCGTTATCGATAGGTTAGAACGCGACCGTAATTACTCATCAGAGAGTGCTTCCGATGGCTATGTGCCGTTGGCTAAAATAGGTATGATACATGTTCTTCAAGCTCATTCAAATTCCTATTCGGGGCACCGACTGAGACAGATGTCAACGATGTAAAGGTTCGCATACTAACTACAAGATTTAGCGATATAAAACGTAAAGACATGTCAATGCAAAATACATTTTGACTTCGCGTAAGAACGGCATTTAATCTACGAGTAATTACAAATGTCTAGTCGACAGTTTAGTCGCCAAATAACTATACGTCGGGTAGTTTGACGAATCAGGTAATTACTGGGATCAGGATTCGTTTGCATGTCGAGAATGCATGTGAATCGACTGATAACAAGAGACTGCAGTAATGAGAACATAGACAAAGACTTACAAAAACATATTTACTGTAAGGTATGAGGGAGGATGGCCACGACCTTCACATACCAATGCACGTGGCAAATAAAGTTATATATTTAAAAATATATTTGTCAAAGTATGATATAATTAGGATGACGAGCAAATATCATTTTGAGAAAAAGAGAAAACTCATGTATTCAGCGATTTAACTCTTTTCTCATTGTTTTAAAAGAAGATTGCTGCAAAGGTGCCCAATGTTGACTTTAATAGGAGAAATAAACAAATGACATGCTATTGCATGCAAATCCTACATTGTCTGTTTTGTGGTTTTATTGATAAATGATGAAATTCAAATATATTCTGACAAACCTCTTGAAAAGTGTATGTGGAATACACAGATATAATTACATGTATTCCTTAATGCAAGCACTGTATACATACTTTAAAAGACTATTGATTGGCAAGATTACTCATTTCCATTACTGTTTATAAATCATTAGTTCGGCTGCGTGTGTGGTCAACCTACCTTAGAATGGAGATTAGTCAAAAACAATGAAAGTCTTCAATTATATTTCAATGAAGGAATTCGAAGTTGACAAAAAAATGCAAGTTATGATGTTCCAATATGCCCATCAGATGATAACTGTTTTTTCAACTACATGTAAGTGTTATGCATAACTGCAGTATGGATTTCCGGCGAAATTGATCCGTTGCATCAACTTTCTCTTGTAATGTTATATATATATATGTTTTATACTTGAACATTTTGTGTCTCTCTGTGAATGTGACATTACAGGTCATGCGAATAGTTTCTGACTCCGCTATTTAGGAGGAGGGTGCAAATGTTCTTGTTATAAGTGTTATGAGTTTTTTGGTCCTGTTGACAACATTTACAATATGTTTATTCAATTTTAATGATCCTCATTTGTCATATGTGGCATAACACGTATGTGTTACGTGACCATTTTGTTTTATTTTGCATTTCGAAATAGAAAACTGTTATTTAGTTTAGTGTAATAACATCGGGAAACGGATTAATGACCATTTGGATGTTTATACCTAAGTATGTTTCTTCCTAGGGTGGTAACTGTTTCGTGTGTAATACAAACATAATCTTTATTAAACTTAACCACCTTTGGACAACTCAATTAATCGGACATCGCAAAAGGATGTCCCTCTTTTAAGTAATTAAATGACTTTTTCAACTCAAGGCAATTTCAGCCGGATGAATGTTACTATTAAGTCGGAATGCTCTGTAAATGTTACGTGCTTTAGACTACTTAATCTTTTATATAACTTCTAATTGTCTTTCACTGTCTTAATTATACTCCGGCTACCAATATGTTAACTATCATGTTAGTTCTAAGAATTTTACGCAATGACACCTGATTATGAAACAAAGTCGTGATGTTTACAGTGGATTCGCGATAACTCGAATTTGAATTGATTAATTACTACGTGTTATCGATGTGTTCTACAAATCCCTTTATTTACGCTAAACTCAGAGTTGTATTTTAAATTGTATAATTCATTAATTAAGCGATTTTTGTGAAAAGTAATTTGGCGATAAAATCTTATATTGAGACTGATGCTATGCTTTTTGTTAAAAGAGACAGATTCGTTTGAGATACACTTAATTTCGATTTATTTTGTAGTTAGAACCTTTGGAAACATAGTACATTGTAAAATGATATTTAATGCATTTGAAAAATGTTAACAGTGACCTTAATGTGAATTATATCTTATAAAAAAAAATCAACTGGCTTTTTTTTAAATCGAATTTTCTCACGTACGAGTTATCGCGAGTCCAATGTATTCGACTTCAAAAGACACGACCAATCCCTGGTTGTCGTTGAAACACCGAAAGGCGTTGTACGATTGCATGGTATCGTACTAACGTGCTCGAGTGGTAAGCGTCGAGGATAAAGAACCGGTCGTCCCGGGTTCACTCACAAGTCGCGTCGGTCCTATAGCCAGCATGACTAAGTGAACTGACATAACAGAAATAATATTCAAAAAAGCTTAAAAGTCAAATAAAACAAACCATCGAGTTTGCGTTGGTTTGAGATTGCTTTTCCAGAAGTAGAATTTTGAGGTTTGGATGGAACCCTTGTAAAGATATCACCTGGTTTGACTGGTGATTTGTCGATACCCTAATGCTCGATGCTCGCTGGGTGTGTCGGTAGTCCTAGCTTTGATATCACTTGATTTTACTGGTGTTTCGTCGATACCCTTATGCTCGGCGCTCGTTGATTGTGTCGGTATCTCTAGTACTGATATCACCTAGTTTGACTGGTGTTTCATCGATACCCTAATGCTCGGCGCTCGTTGGGTGGGTGGGTAGGTCTAGGACTGATATCACCTGGTTAGTCTGGTGTTTCGTCGATACCCTTATGCTCGGGTCGTTGGATGTGTCGATAGTTCTAGTACTGATGTCACCTAGTTTATCTTGTGTTTCGTCGATACCCTAATGCTCGGTGCTCGTTGGTTGTGTCGGTAGTTCTAGTACTGATATCACCTGGTTTGACTGGTATTTCGTCGATACCATTATCCTTGACGCGTTTGATGTGTCGATATTTCTAGTACTGATATAACCTTGTGACTGGTGTTTCGTCGATACCCTAATGCTCGGCGTTCGTTGGGTGTGTCGGTAGTTATAGTACTGATAACACCGGTACGTTTCGTCGATACCCTAATGCTCGGCGTTCGTTGGGTGTGTCGGCTATTGAAGTACTTATAACACGGGGTTGACTGGTGTTTCGTCGATACCCTTATGCTCAAGTCGTTGGGTGTGTCGGTAGTTCTAGTACTGATCTCACCTGGTTTTACTGGTGTTTCGTCGATACCCTAATGCTCGATGCTCGTTGCGTGTGTCGGTAGGTCTAGGTTTGATATCACCTGGTTTGACTGGTGTTTCGTCGATACCCTAATGCTCGATGCTCGTTGCGTGTGTCGGTAGTTCTAGGTTTGATATCACCTGGTTTATCTGGTGTTTCGTCGATACCATTATGCTCGGCGCTCGTTGGTTGTGTCGTTAGTTGCATTATTGAATCTGTTTTGCGTTTGTATAAAGTATGAATGTCAATGTTGGTCACATTGTTGGATTCTCCTTGAAGAATTATTTTTGTAAATAAGTATTAACTATATAGAAAAATAAAACAACCGTTCCGTCTGGGATTGGAATTTCTTGGTATAAGATAAGTTTTTTATTTTATTTCGTAATTCGTCCACTTGTTTAGGAGGGGATGTTCTTTGTTGGAAAATGTGAGCAGACGGCAGAACAGCAGACGGACGAACAGACGACGATGGATTACAAGTCAATAAAAATAGCTCAACCTGCAAGTCCTATGTAATTGAGCTATAAACAAAATATGTGTACTTTAAGTTGTATCGCAAAGACCGAGTCAGAAATGACGAAGACTATTTATCCAGGGGTCGTGAGTTCGAACTGAATTCCGTCCATTTAATATTAGTGATGACTGACAAAGGTCTTAGTGACTTAAGCCGTTTTCTTCCGGCCAATTGGCATAATATTCGAAGCATAAGTGTTAACACCTGGCTAGCTTGGAAGAATGATCTATAGAGTACAGGTTCGAGAAAATCAGTAAACACATTACTAGGCCTTCTCGGCTTGAACGACACACAGTTCTCAAGGATTCTATTTTCTCAGATTATTTTATAGCTTGAATAATAATTTGTTATAACTCGAAAACATATAAAAAATAGTTTGCAACTAAGCTAAGTCTGTATAAATATTAATTAATTATCCTGTATATATGCATGCAAAGTCAATTTGACAAAATAACAATTACAAATGCCAAATACTATAATATGTGTGTGCTACTGTTTGCTTTTTTTTTGTTTTCGGGGGTGGGGGGGATTATAACTAGCTGTGAGCATTACTGGACTGTTGTCATGCGAACTAAAAACGAACATGTTTTGTGTGCATTGGTCCTCGAGATGGATGGGTGAATGTGTGATCAATACACTGTCGTAGTATACACAACAATAAATCAACCAAACCAAAGCACTGCCAAATAGAAAGTTAATTGAATAGTAAAAGTTATACAATGGTAGAGAAAGTACCTTCGTGTTCGTGGATTGGTTTACAAAAAGAGACTTGGTAATACGAACATTCACAAAGCTGCTGTATAAACTTATGTCCAATTGCAGCGGTCATAGAGATGAACGGGCGAGTGTGTGATCACGACATCAAGCAAATACACAACAATAGATCAACCAAGCCCAGCAATGCAATTTCAGAAACTATATAAAATAGTAGAAAAACAAAATTCATGTTCGTTGTTTCGTTTTCAATGCAGAACTTGGTAATACGAACATTCCTAACGTTTCGGTTAATACGTATTTTCAAGACCAGTGGTTCTAATGAACAAGTTCTACTTTTTGTCTAACTGTTTTCCAAAGTCAGATGAAGGCGTCTGCAGGTGGGAAAGGGTTAACACATATGGGAAGTTATATGAGAAGTTAATCTGAATTGCATTTCACCATGACTTTAAGAACGCCGGGATTTCTCTGTATAGCTGTTTGAAAGGCTTCTTTTGCTTGCTGAATGTCGTATCTGTGCGTTACTAGTCGAGCTACATCAACCGCCCCCTTGGACACTAGGTCGATCGCGATCGGAAAACTGAAATTTAAATATAAATATAAACATTAGACTAAGGGAGAAATCACTCATAATGAATAATTTGGGTATTTTTCCTTGCTTTTACTACAGCTGTCTGAGGAAGAAGCGTTAAAGTTCTTCTGTATGAGGGAAAGGTTTAATCTGTTCTGAATGTCTCATATTTGTCCGAATTTTTCTCAAATTATTCTGTTCGAAATCGGCTTGGCTTGGCGTGAAACGGTTGTAACTAAAATTGGTATTTTTTATCAAGGTTAATCACCTCGCCATAAAGTCTGTATAAGCGTTAAATCATCTTACGTGGTAAACAACGGAAATTAAGTGCCATTGCGGTTCTGAACAAATTGCTTACAAAGTGGTCAAAATTGCCCCTATACCAGGGTTTTCAAAATAGGTTTACTGTTACAACCGTTTCACGCAAAACTCTCTAAATGGTAGCAACATGCAATGACACCAGAGTACCACACTGGCGTATATTAGAATGAGATGTTTGTTTACATTTATTTTTATTTTAGCCCTAACATTACTAATAGACTACCTTTGGACATTACTGTAGTATATTGTACCAGACAATAATGCCTAAAAAGATGTGTTACTTTTGTGCCAATGGTAAAACTCAGGGTCGCGGATAAAAACATTAGGACTAATATATCGGTATCACGATAAAAAATATACCGGTAGTGTGGCACATAACACTTAACCCTTTCCCTCATACCACAATTCTGCAGCAGACAGCTTCTAACATATTTTGTCAAAAAATAGAAAATCTGTTTAATTGAATGAATAACCAATGACGAAAAGTTGAAAACATTGTGGCAAAAGGAGAAATTGCTCATCTTGAGCAATTTTTTCTTTTGTCTCTATGTTTTCAAAAAGCTGTCTGCTGCAGAAGCGTCAAAAAGCGTCTATATGAGGGAAAGGTTAATTGTGTTTAATATCAATGCATATATATCATCTCCCATGAACAACCACCAATAGAACCCAAGTCCGATTTCGATCAACAATCATAGTCTAGTACCGTTAGTCGCTCAGAGCATGTCCCCGATCGAACGGACATTGGTCGAACAATGGGTAACTGTCATGGCAACGACTAAGAGCGTTTATTTCCCTTTCTTTGTGGGGGGTATTCAATTATGATATTTTCATTTGATTTGCAAGACA
Organism: Clinocardium nuttallii; assembly: GCA_031471495.1. Taxonomy (NCBI): domain Eukaryota; kingdom Metazoa; phylum Mollusca; class Bivalvia; order Cardiida; family Cardiidae; genus Clinocardium; species Clinocardium nuttallii. The sequence continues at coordinate 3,348 of JAUELF010081859.1, read as the reverse complement.
ACATTAGGAGCGTGTGAGCGTGCTGTTTAATAGCAGACAGGGTGTTAAAATCGCATCAAAGTAAATTTACGATCTTCAACATTTTCAGAATTTACCTGAAACGGCCATCTTGTTCCAGAGAAACTCCAGACGAAATTTCCTCTAACCATAGTGTGTTCGGCCTTAGTCTTGTCAAAATATAGTCGCTTTTAGTGAATGAATTCGCCCTAAGTAACCATGACAACTATGTACGATAAGCGTCAATGAACGTTTATGAGATGTAGACTTACCAGAACCGATCATATCGCCAACAGTTGTTTATGGTTATCTGTCGTTCATTAGCAATACCAATAGGTATAGAAACGTTCGGGGCACCACGACCAATTATACAAACATTGCCGCCTGGTACAACAGCCTGTATATGAATAATACTTTGATACTTTTGTGTTGCAGTAAGCGATACTGGCTACGGTATTGTTTTACGAGGGGCATGACAAAGTGATATCTCGCGAGACCGAATGTCAAGACAGATGTCAGTTTGACCACGCCCCCAAGTAGAAAATACAAAGCCATGTCGCAACATAATGTTCCCTTTATTATATTCCTAGTTTACTTTTCAAGACAAAATAAAGAAAAACTATACAAAATGTCTATAATGTATTAACACATAAAGTTTATGATTGGCGTGTGAACCACGCACCACTACCTCATTTTGAATGACGTGTTTCATATTTCAATGACGTCACAATATTTTTCAGTGACGTACCATTACCATATTTGGTACCTTAATTGACCTTACTCTAGTCAAATACGGAATTTAAATCCGTCGTGTGGCCATCTAAATGTCGAAAAATGAGCAGTTATATAATACATGTTTTTAAAAGATTTTCAAGAAGTTGTATAGATCCATTTTTTAACACGTCAATGCCGTACTTTGTAACACTATTGGCATATCGCTGTTTTGTGTGTAAGGCAGGTTTTAATATAGGGATTCCTATAAGTCAGTCGCCTTAATGCGTGCATGTTGACTTGATACGAATATCTCGTGAATAACGATGGGTGTTGTCAACTGATTTCGCAATACCCCGCCTTACCCCAACACCGAAATACAGACATCAATAGCAAGCTTTTCCCGTACTTGACGCATAATCCGAGCAAGACAAACAAAAAAATAAACAATTAAATTTATATAAATTCGTTAACCTGAAACGATATCAAAGTTTGCCTCAATTGAGGCAACACTGTTGATGTTGGTGGTAATGATTATGATGATGATGATGATAATGATGATGATGATGATGATATTGACGAAAGCGGTAACGATGAAAACGACAACGGTGAAAGCTGCGACAGTTGAGGCAGCAACATTGAGGGTTGCGACAATGTTGGAGGCGTCACGGAGAAAGCGGTGAAGATGGAGCAGACAACGGTGAAAGTTACAACGATTGGGGCAGCAACATTGATGGTTGCGACAATGTTGGAGGCGTCACGGAGTAAGCGGTGAAGATGGAGCAGACAACGGTGAAAGTTGCAACGATTGGGGCGATAACATTGAGTGTTGCAACGATGGAGGTGGCAACGGTGAAGTCGCCCAACGGTAAAGACGTTGATTGGGACGATGTCGATGTCGATGACGATAATTACGCTTAGTTAATAATTTACAAACGTACCAATATAGACAACTGTATGCACCATTCAACGCCAGTGCATTCCAGGACGATGTCGGGCTCTTCTCCCATTTTTTCATGGATTTCCTTCATGACGTCATTATGGTCACGTGACCCTGTCAGAACAGTTTGGTTGGCACCAAGTTCAGAGGCCAATTTTAGTCTGTCCTCCATTATATCTAATTTAAAAAGAAGAAAAAGAACTCTGAATTTTCATTTATTTATTATTTAGATTTTAAACCTTTTTCGTGTTCTAAAATCTTTATTTAACCACCAAAACCTACGCTGTATGTATTCTAAAGCAACACCGCGGCATAGGTTTAAATAAGTGCTAAGAAAGAAGAAGAAGAAGAAAGACGCCTAACTAGTCCTATGTCTGTGTAAGGCTAATTCATTGTTTAAATGTATTCAATTGAATTAGATACATTTAGAATAATAATAAATAAATTATATAATATAACATTTACAACGTATATTTAATTAGAATTAAAATGAGGAATATATAAGGAGGGGCAAATTCTAATTTTCCACCATTATATCCCCTTATGACTTCAAACCTTACCCTATGTTGTGGTACTCACAACAATCTGCTGCTTGAGTGACAAATAAGGATGATGGAATGTACAAAACACCCCTTAACCCTTTCCCTCATACGACAATTCAGCATCAGACGACTTTGAACAGATTTTGTCAAAACATAGAAAATCTATATAATTGAATGGATAACTTATGACTAACAGTGGAAAACATTGTGGCAAAAGGAGAAATTGCACGTTTGTGCAATTTCTTCTTTTGTCACTATGTTTTTAAAAGTTATTCCCTAGTTCGTAGACAAATCAGACTTATTATGCATCATCATAAACAACTTCTTTCCTTTACCATAATGTTTTCAAAAATGTGTCTGTTGCATATGTGTCAACACACACCCGGAAGTTGTAAATGGTATACTTTATTGGCCATTTTGAATTCGAAGATGGTCATACGCTTTTATCGAAATATTTCTGGCAACTTCAAATATACAGACACAGTTTATTTACAATGTGACCAGGTATTGCTGGTATTGTGGTTGGTCATTAACACTAACATTCTCATACCACTGCAGCAGACGATTTTTGTAATAATTCTGGTAAAAGAAGAAATTGTTCAGTTAAATCACTGCGTTACATTGGTAAGTTACCAGTACTACTGGCAATTTATCTTGACACCAGAGAGTCAGTCGTAATGCGTACCCGTAAATCCTGAGCGCCAAGGAAAGAAAACAATGATTACCAATGTTGTTTAACAATCTAAAAGGGTTAAGTATTGGCATATTATAAATTATACCTCATTCGGATTGCTATGAAATGAATACAATGTAAGCAAAGATCAGACTGTTTAGAGCACGTTAACACATACTTAGCTAGGTGGGTGTACTTAATGTGTTCCCAAAGTATATATTTTACAGATTGCAAGACGAATTTTAATCCTTTGTCACATACATGTTTATGAAAATTGTGGATATTGGTTTGCTATAAGTAGTATCTCTTTTCGCTAGAACTCTTTCAAAAGTCATCTGTATTTCATTCTTACAAAGTTAAATTTAGTAGGTCAATTTTGACGTACTTAACCCTTTCCCTCATATAGACGTTTTCTGGCGCCTCTGCAGCAGACGGCTTTTTGAAAACATAGTGACAAAAGAAGAAATTGCACAAAACGTGCAATT
>JAUELF010081641.1:0-16126 GCA_031471495.1 Clinocardium nuttallii | reverse complement strand
TATCCAACCGACTGTTCAAAACTGACTATATAAATTTTGTTTCGTTGTTGTTGTTTTTGTTAGCATTGTGGCGATTGGTTTGGATTGTCAAACCAATCGCCACAAAAACAGTTATTTTCTTCACACTTACTAATTGCTCAAAAAACAATTATCACATTCGACAAATCCAACTAAATTCATTGGAAAAACAGTAAACATGAATTCATGAGAAAAACTGATTACAAAAACCACAAACCATTAATTAACCGCATAGTAGATTGATTCTTCGTTCATGATGGGCATAATTCATCAGCTATTAATTACACTTCCCTCTCTCACTTACATCAAATCTACAACAGACGACTTTCAAAACATCTGTGCACAAATGTCAAATCTCTATCAATGAATGTAAAATTATTGAATAGAGATGAAAACATTGAGGCAACAGAAGAAATTGCTCCTTTAGTCACAATGTTTTTGCAAGCCTTCTGCTGACAATGTGTCTGCAAGTGGGAAAGGGTTAAAACATCACCAAGACTGTTACATTTTGTTTTCAGTTTTAACCCTTTCCCTCATATAGACGCTTTCTGAGGAGAATTTTTGCAACAGACAACTTTTGAAGACATTGTTGCAAAAGGAGTTATGGGTCTAATCAGCAATTTCTCCATTTGCCACAATGTTTTCCACTTTTAGTCATAGGTTATTACTTCCATTATAGAAATTTTCTATTTTTTGACAAAATATGTTCAAAGTCGTCTGCTGCAGCATTGTCGAATGAGGGAAATGGTTTAAATCAATTATTATTTGGTTGTGGTTGATTGAACATTAAAGCTAAAGCTGTGGTGAATTTAGTCATAAATCTTTAATTAACATCACTAAAATTGTTGGTAAAATCCCATGAATAAATATAAACAGCAATTGTAATACTACTTTTACCCTTTCTCTCATACTAACAGATTTTGACGCCGCTGCAGCAGACAACTTTTGAAGACATTGTTCCAGAAGGAGTTATGGGTCTTAAGGAGCAATTTCTTTTGCCAAATGTTTTAAACTCTATTCAATTATTATATTTTTCATATTTATTGCCTAATATATATACTTTTTCGAAGTCCTAATTGTGCTGCAGATTTGTTGTCAATAATTATTGGAAAGGGTTAATAATTATGTGAAAATAAAGTACATAAACCCTTTAATAAATTTTGACGCCTCTGCAACAGAAAATAATTATGCTGGCAAAAAGAGAAATGGCTCATGATAAGCAATTTCTTTTTTTTTGCTGCAATGTTTTCAATTCTATTCACAAGTAACTTCAATTTTTAGAGATTTTCAATAATTTTTCCTCTATGTTTTCAAAGTAGTCTATTGCAAGTTTGTTGTATGTAGGAAAGGGTATAGTGAAATCTTTATTTCATTACTTGAACTGGTTTGGTTTTTTTAGTAACAAAGTTTTACCCAGAGAGCAATAATTGCTTCCCAAGTAAGATAAATTATGATCTCGCCTCACAAATCATACAACACTGTCTCAACAGCATTTACACAAAACAACAAACACCTATTTTGCATTGTGCGACCCATATAGAACTTAATATCAAAATCAAACAAAAAAATCCCAACACACATTTAGAAACACTCAAGAGTTCTGTAAATAATTGTAAGCTCCCAACAAGAACCAGAGTGAGAATAAAACCCAAATGATCTCTCCTAGGGTTGAACAAAGACCAGCAATCCAACGTAATAACTCAGGGGTAAAAACTCAACAGCTGAATGAGGATGAAAAATGAATGATTGAAAAAAACTACACAGGTAATTTCAATTAGCCAAAATTGCTTTCGAAAATCAATACCATGCATTTAATGTATTTTGACAGATGGCGGGAATAGTATGGTTTTAATTACGAATTATGTCCCTCTTCATTACAATTTTTTTCTGAAGGTAATTTTTGAACTAAAAGGCTTTTGGCAGTTGAAAGGAAAAATAGACTTGAAACATAGCGCACCATGGTGGGAAAACCCTTTTCCATCATCAAGTATAAATATTAATGTAAGGCCTTCATGAATTTGAAGTATATCAGCAAATTTTAAGCATTACCTTTTTTCATTTCAACCCTTTTTCCCAGATGCATCTGCAGCAGACAACTTTTGTTATAATGTATTGAACACTATTAAATATTATAAGTTTTATACATAAAGACTTTCTGTATTTTATCTTAACGTTTTCAAAGTTGGATGTCACCATAGGTTTCAGCATTTATAAATAGATAATTCTTAAATATTTAAATATTAGACAACTTCTTTTTCCTACAATAAGTCTATCCTATTGAGCATTTTTCACATTTTCCCACAATATTACTAAATTTGTCTGCCTATAGGTAATCAAAAATATCTCTATTCCCAGGGAAAGCACAATGTTATGATGTAGAATAGGGTAAATAATGTATGATGAATGCTTTTTGTTTTTTACAATCAGTTTACATAATTCATCTCCGACCTTTTTAGTGTGTTAAACAGGTGTAATAAATCTGGGGCGTTCTTACTTAATCGATGTTAATTGATGTCAGATTTTTACACAGTAAACAAAGAGGATCAGCAATTAATTTCTACAGAGTCACATATTATTACACTGACTGATCTCAACCTATTTTTGTTTACAAGGATTAAGAAACAAACTTTCAACTTAGGTTGGATGTTTGATTCCTCAGGATCTATAAACAGTTAACTTTGTGTGGTAAAAAGCAGAACTCCTTCTTCACAGATTTCAAACATGGGACCCTTGGTATGCAAGACTGATGCTCTATCACCACTGTCTATTATAGATAAAGATTAACAAGTGTAATGTAAGTCAAGTCTACAGTCCTATATGTATATCAACAAATGAATTATACAAACATTTAAGTAAATAACACCCTGCCCTATGGGGTTTTAAGTCACATTTAAGAAAAAACACATTTAAACAAGAAAACGAACAAGAAGGCCTATTGGACCTATCACTCACCTGAAATCAAATACATGGTTTCAGAGAATCTTATTTTTTATATTTTTGACCTTTCTGAATCAACCTGAAAGTCACTGGCTTTTCAATATGGCATGAACATAAATTTGTAGAGGAATTGTCTGCCAAGTTACGTTAAAAGACCAGTTGTAGTCTCAGTCAGAGGAAAACGATTTCTTTAAAGTTTTGTCTTTTTACCAGCTTTTTTAAATCCACATGGCAGCTTTATTTTTCAACCAATCAAAATGGCTTGAACAGATTTTGCATAGGATCACCCAAGGATCATTTCGGAGAAATTATCTTGAAATCAGAGATGTCAGTTTTTAACTTTGGCCATTTTGATGCTACAGTGCAACCAATTTTACATAAATAGTTTTGAAATGGAACCACTAATTGCCTTGCTTGTGTAGGTTGCTTTAAATAAAGACGATGATTTTAGTTGAGATTTTGTTTAATGAAATGGTTGATGACTGATAATGCTGACTCAGAGCGGTCCCCAAAACTCTGTTGAGGTAAAAACAGTTTTGGTTTGGCAGTAGGTGAATGATCAACAAAATTGATTAATTAATTGTATTAATTAAAACATATAGATTAAATGATACTGATTTTACATCCTTTATCCCTTTCCCACATGCAAACAATTTTTGAAAACCTTCTGCTGAAGGCGTCATATTTTTCCTTGCATGTTTTCAAAAATCTGGATAATGTTGCACATATGTCTTAATTGGCCCTGCATTAATGTATGTTGGCATTAAAACCAGTAGGCTTGACAGCCTTTCACTTATAGGTTTTGCTCTCAAGTTTCATCAAGGACTACCGTATTCAATGACTATTTTGTTTTTATCCAAGACCCTATTTTACAATGTGCAGCTATTGTTGAAAGTAAAAACTCGATGAAAGGCAGCAAGTAACATTGTTGCTGACAGACAATCAAGAAGTGATCCCTATGTCAGTGTCACCCTGCAAATATAGGAGACATAACAATAGTTTATTCATTAATTTTAGATAACAATGGAATAACAAGTTTTCATTCCACCTGTCAAAGTCAGGAAAAAAACACACACAAAGAAAAGACATAGTTCCCACCCTAAAAACATTACTCAGATGTTTAAAACAATTCTGATGTGACACATAATGTATAAACAAATCTTATTTACCATTATTTCTCAGAATTATCTCTGAGTAATTTAAGTGTAAAAAACGTGTACATTCATTCAATGGAGCATTTGTCTGACAACCATCATGAATGTCATGAGATACCCTCGTTACAAAATCATGGCTGACAGCTATTCTAGACTTCTAGTTTTCATCAGAGCTCTAGATTATAAAGGAGCATTTTTGCTTGCTCTGAAATCCTTATTTTATCTGATAACCCTACGTTGTAGGTTACGACTCAAAAGAATCGTTGTTGGTTACGCCTCAAAAGAATTGTCTCAATGATGGAGAATGAACCCCCTAAAGCCACCCTGACACTGGTACGACTTTTGTTCACGCAATGCCACGCAATACTTCATGCCAATGATTGAAGCCATTCGTGAACGAGAGTGAGGAGTGTGTGAAGGGTGCAGGGGTGCGTGCCATGTCGTCGAGAGAATTTTGAAATTTTCAAAAAATCGACACGCATCAATTTCTTACAATGTGCGTGCCACTCGCGTGAACAATGCGTAAACACTGCGGGAACTCGGCGCGAACACTGCCGACGGTGCGTGTCAATGCATGTCATGGGAATCCACTACACGCCATGCCAATCATTGTTCACGGACTGTTCAAGTTGTGGGCGCGCAGGTTTGCGCCGCGTTCACGCAATTGAGCGTTTCGCAAAGTGGTCGTGTGGTCTTTAGAGTGTTGTTACGAGTTGTCCACGTGATCATAGCACGCCCAGTTCACGCATAGTTCTCGCACGTCACGAACAATTCGCGCATGGCACGAACTGCTAACGAAGTGTTCATGCATAGTTCACGAATAATGACAGACGACGGCGCTCACGTCAGTGCGCATACAAGCGGACCCTTCGCGAATTATGGCCACAACACAACTCGCCATCGACCAGACAACATGCCTACCAAGAAATGCCAGGGGAAGGGGGAAGACCAGTGCAGAAAAGACAAAAAGAGGACAGGCAAGAGAGAGAGAGATAATAGAGAAAGAGAGGGATGTTCCTTCTCATTCCTCCTCCTCAAGTGTGGATGTTGTTTCAGAGACACAACTTGAAGTTATAATAGAGACTCAAAAAGAGCTGTCAAGTGAAGAAGATCCCAAAGTACAAACTATAAAGGACGAAGTGAATCAGAGTGTCCAAGAAAGATATTTCTGAGCATCAGTGGACAGATGAAGGTGCCAGAAAATTATCAGAATATGTAAAAGACCACCCAATGTTGTTTGACAAGAGACAAAGGGAATACCCCCTGCCTAGGGGTACGCATTATAGGTCTTGTACACTCCCGGAGCGCCGGTGAAAGTTGAAAATCCCTGGTTTATGAGTATAAATAATAGAAGTTTTTGAATGTTAATAAACTTGTTTTTCATTTTATATCACAGAAAAATATTTCAATAGAAAAATCAAAGAAAGAAACACATTTAAATAAAAAAGGTGTGAAGGTTTTATTTTTTATCGTTTATTACTCCACGCAGAAACAGCTTTATTACTTGAAACAAAATACATGTGGTGTAACTCAACTCAAAATTGACCTCATATGTACACCTTTGTGCCCTTGATCAGAGTCATGCACACATGAATCCGACTCATGCGGTGACCATTCTTTCTTGCCAAGGAACAGCGCGAGCGGGGAACAAATAACAGTATGACAAATAAACGCGCTGCTCCTTTGCCTCCTTCTTGGAATTATGACCAGACAGATGCAGCAAGCCCTCCATGTCATGGTCCTCCCCCATGCACCAGGTATCAGAGCATGTGTTGGTAGATCTTCACATCAATCGTCGCGAGTTGGTATCTGGTCAGGCTAAGGATCAGCCTAGTTTGGAGTGCGAATTAGTCATCGCCTAAGAAGTGATACGGAACGGGCCTGTCATCATTAGGGAGCGGGGCTGGTTCAGGCAGCCCAGCTCTGTTTTCTTCTACAGCACCATGCAAGGTACAGTTTTTTCCGTGTTTCCCCATCTGAGGCACCACACCTGCCCCACCATCAACATACAACATACCCAGCATCTGTAACTGCCATGATCACAATGCTGTTGAAGCCCCTTGTAATTATGATAGAACGAGTCTCCTTTGGTTGGCTTCTTCATAGCAACGTGCTTGCCGTCCAGTGCTCCCAGACAGTTGTGGTAGTTCCATCTGGAGCTGAACTTCTCAGCAACCTCCTTCCTCTCCTCTTCAGTTTTGGGCAGCCGAGCACTTCGTCCTTCTAGACCTCAATGATGGCTTTGCACAGCTATGGTAAGAACTTGCCGATTGTATTTCCTTCAACTCTGAAGCTAGACTGTAGACTTGCATAGGAATTTCCTGTGGCTAAGAAGGGGAGGGTGGCAGCCAGTTTGAGTCCAATTTAAAGCGGTCGTCTAAATGGTCTGGTCTGTTTCAGAAGGTGAGTGGCTAACTTCTCCACCATGTCTTGGAACATGTCAGGTGTAATTCTCAGGTATTTCCTGTAACCTATGGGATCTCACCTTGTGGCGTTCTGTCAATAGCTGATCGTAATGTCCGAAATCATATCTTCTAGTCAACCATTTCCTAACCCACACTGTCATTGATTTCCTTGTTCTAGTTTGGGTCGTCTCTTCTTCTTTCTCATGCTCTTCCTCTTGCTGCCTTTTGTCCAGCTCTTAAAGAAGAAGCAGTCCTGCAGCTGGCAGATATAGGCATTTTTTCCGTTCTGCAATAGCCGTGTCTCTGGTATTCTGTATCGTTTTATCGTCAACAGCGGTTCGAGGAATAAAGTTTTAGGTGTGAAACTACACGCTATATATATAGCGTGCCGCATAGCGGGACAAAGCGTGACCAAAACTTGTCCCTACGACTTCAAGCATGCGCGAAGCAGTCGGGACAATGGCAATGCGTTACGATGCGGAAAGACAGCGGGAACTATGCGTGTCGTGCGTGACACTACTGGATAATGCGGTACGGTAGACGTGAACAATGCGCGAACAATACTTAATTAACATATGCGTAAACAAGTAGTGTCATTTCGTGTCAATGTGTGCCAATGCGGTCCGTTTTTGGCCGCGCATTGCGTAGACAGTGCGTAACTTATGCGTGCACAATGCGCGAACAGTCCGCAAAAAAGGCTTCGCACTCAGCTGCGTAGCACCGAAATGGCACGCATTGCCACGACGCAATGCGTGGCATTGCGTGAACAAAGGTCGTGCCAGTGTCAGGGTGGCTTTAAGCCTGCACGGCATGTTTAGGCTGATCCGAGTGGATACTTTACACACAATGTCCACAATGTTGCTTTTCTCGCAGGACGGCTCATATTTTGGTCCAACAAATAAGATCGACGCTAGAGATGAAGGTAGGAATAGAAGAATACATTATTACAGTAACACAAGCGGTGTTTTAGTCAATGGCAAAGCCCTCGATTCGTTTATCGTTCATTTGATCCTATTTAAAATCGTATAGATAACTACTCACTTTCCGGTACAGTTATCAAGATAACAGCGAGAATGTCGTAATGCTATGAATGAACATCAGATGCGATTTAAACAGTTGATGCTCGGTCAAGATTGTGTGCATGTACAGGTTAATTATGACAGTTACATGACTGGAAGTTCACAATCTACTGTGCCATACTGTACTGAACCGTGTTAAGACCGAAATCGGTATTAGTTAGGACTGGGGAGAAAATGACTTTGAAAACACCTAGACAAAGATAATATGTAGACAACCTTTTAAATAGTTGAGAACATTGTGGCATTCGAATAATAGAATGAATCCGGATTAACTCTTGAGTAATTCTTTTTCGATTATTTAATGAATTATTTCCCTTGCATATATATATGTACACACTCGTTACACAAGAATGTCAGTTAGGACCTTTTTTTTTTAATTATCCAAATTATTATGCAAAAAACATGTAATATTATCCTTATCACTATGCATTTATCAAGCTGGTGAGCGCCTCGGTGTTGTACTAATAGATCGTCCGCCTTTGGGTGCTGTAGGTCACGGTTTCGATACCCGGCGGGAATAAATAGACCAGTAATACCGGTTCCGTGATATACTTGATACATTGGTGACTGAGGCGTAAAACACCACACACACAACCAAAAAGACGATTGAGTAGGGGTAGAGCGTCAGCCTCGGGAGCGAAAGGTCGGAGATTCAATTCAATCACCCCACCGTGTCATATGAAATGTCAGGGTTTTGAGGTTAGCATATATAACGACAAACTCGTTGATGTGCGGATAAATGGACCAGTAATACCGGTTACTTATACAGGAAACACAGTGATATAACTGAATCATTGTTGAAAAGCGGCGTCAAACAGCATACAAACACACAGAACATATGCTAGTGCTGCATATCGGAACCAAATGGACCAGGGCATTATCATTCTGTGAACCGGTGTAAGACGATTGAGAAGTGGAAAAACGTCCGTCTAGGGGCCGCAGCGGAGATCGAGAGTTCGATCCCGACCGGGTCATACCAAAGACTTACACAGGAAATGCCGTGATATAACTGAAACATTGTTTAAAGCGGCGTAAATCACCAAATAATCAATAGACGATTGACATCTGCCATTCTCTCGAAGATTACAAATGTATGCTATTCGTGGTTTAATGTCATTTAACAAACAGGAAACAAATCGATAAATGAAAGTATAATCTTCGCACAGAGTTAAATCTATTGTGGGAAGAGGAGCCACAACAATGGTTCAAAGTGTCCTGCTGCAGGTGCATCAAAATGCGTCTACATAGTGTAAAGAGTTTGCCCGAGACGCGGTTCGTTAACCTTTCCCCATATAATGACGCTTTCGGAATTTTCTGCAGCAAACACATTTTGAAAGACATTGTGACAAACGGAGAAATTGCTGCTCATAAAGAGAAATATCTCCTTCGGCGACGGTTTTTAAACTCTTCAAAATTTACTCTTTCATTTAAAAACATTGTCTAGATGTTTTCAAATTCGTCCGCTAAAGAATTATCCTTTGTAGAGAAAGGGTTAACACCAGGTAAAAGGCTAAATTCAACAAACCGGGTTCTCGGCATTTTTTAATAACGAAGGCACACCCCAGCTCGTACATGTGCCTCGTCTTATTATACCCTAAACAAGTTGACAGAAGAGTGTGACAGTAATATTTGAACAATGTGGACATTGTGGTAGAACGTCTTCTTCGGATATGGGTGGTCGCAGGTTTGATCCCCTGCCAGGTCTTACAAAATACTTGCAATAGGGTAGTAATCATGTTCCCGGCTTCGCGCTCAATATTGTAGGGGCCATTATGACGACAGTCTCTCTGGTGTCAGGATGAATGGACCAGTAGTACGGGGTAACTTACCCAGCATTGCTTGATACAAAACGCGCACACACATTCTTGTTCCTCCCTAGTCCAGCTAATTACTCTAAGCGTCACCATGTTCCTGTTGTTTATTTCAAAGTTGTTTATTGTGATAAGACTCGGCATACCAAATAGCATTTCATAGATCCAATATGCAAATAAGATGTAGTAGTTTAGCCAATCAAATAAATCGATAAGTTCTGTCCAGTACACTCGATTGGCGAATGTAGTATATGCGTCGCAAATCAAACGTCATGTGATGCATGAGAACCGGGTAGTTTTTAACGATTTTAAAATTGCTGGTTTGTTTGTGATGCATTACGATGGGCGTAGATCTCGGATCTGTTCATAGTAATGATTTCTCTACTCGGTGCTTAAGATTGTGGGGATAGCATTACGTATGATGCGTTGTTGTCTGGATATTCTTCACATCAGTACCAGGAATCCGCCGTGGCCGAGTGGTTAGCGTCGGGGATTTGGAACCGATCATCCCGGGGTTCGACCCCGAGTCGCGGCACGACGGTCATCGTGGAGTGACTTTTAGCAAGCCTAGTCCTGATTTGTTTTAGCATGAATAAGTGGACTGTAACCGTGATACAACTGAATTGATTTTGAAAACTGTGTAGAATTCCAATATAATTTTAAAAGAATATTCCAGCAGTGCTGGTATCGCACATAGAACACGCCGTGATGTTCCTGTTGAAATACTATTGAAAGGTGCGTAATCACGCAATACAGAGAAAAGAAAGAAGACGAGCACAAGACAGCAATAAAAAAGCAAAAACAAATGTAAATATAATTTCATAGTTTATTTAGAAAACGTAAGGTTACAGTGTAGATTCGAGAGAACAGAAAAAAGAACATTTTTTTCAGAGCTCTAGAAAAGGTGAGTATTTCAAAACCATTATGTGACACTCGGACGCCATGTTGTGGTACTCATCCAAACGATTCGTCTCAATGAGTACCCACACACCATAAGGGTTGATTTGCGTCTTAGAAGAAATATAATATGAGCCGTTCCACGAGAAAACTGCGCAGGCTGATCTGGATCGATACATTACGCAGAGTACACAAGGTTTGTTTTCTCGTGGAACGGCTCATATAACAGAGAGCATACTCCTCCTTGTCTAGTTATCTGGGCCTTTTGTAATAAATGAGGTAACAAGTAAATCGATGACTATATACAGGACATAAGACGAGATGTGTTTTGGAAACATAAATGCCCCTCCCCCGGGCGGCATTAGTTATTTTTAAAACCCTTTCCCACTTACATATAGGCGTATTTTGACGAAACTTCAGCAAACGACCTTTCGAAAAATAATTTAAATTATCTATGACTGAAAGCAAAACACTTTTGTAAATATTTTGAAAAAAAGAAAAATTGCTTATTATGAGAAATATCTACATTTGTCACAATGCTTTACAAAATTGATCTGTTATAGAGGTGTCAGAAAGCGTCTGTATGTGGGAAAATGCTTACGTACCGTCCTTCGGGCACACCTCTGCTGCATACGTGTCAACAAATGCGTGTATAAGTGGAGAATGATAAATGTAAAGTGTTGCTGACATGTTGAACATTATCAAGGGTTTTCCGGTGGATGATAGTAAGGAAAGGATAGTAGAACGATGGGTTAGTTAGCATTTTAAAACAAAATTCGTCTGAAAATTTGCATTTCAAACAGAAAGAAATCGTTTACTTTGGTAAAGAAGATCATTTTTGAGTGATGGAAACTGCAACAAAAACAGTTCAAACAAGCGTCTGCATGGCTTAACTCCAATAGACTGATGCATGTTTGTTTCAAATGCCAGATCTTTGAATCGATTCGCGTCAACGAAAGAAGAGGGTGAATAATTTCACAAATAGGAACAGTAAAGACCCATGGGGGCCGTTGTATAAATACGGTCCTAGTTAAGACCGTCCTAACTAGGTCCGATATTTACGACCGCACTTAGGACTGCAAATAAGACCGTTTTATAAACACGGTCCTAACTCCCCAGTCCTAACTAACACAGATTTCGGTCGTAACACGGTTCAGTACAGTATGGTACAGTATATTGTGAACTTCCGGTCATGTGACAACTGTCAAAGTAAATAATTAACCTGTGCATGTACACAATCTTGACCGAGCATCAACTGTTTAAATCGCATCCGATGTTCATTCGTAGCATTACGACATACTCGCTGTTATCTTGATAACTGTACCGGAAGTACTGGTAGTGTAATATTGCTGCACAATAATTACAAGCGGCGTTAAACATTAAAAAAACAAGCAATGCCAACTCATTAAGTAAGTCACGTAGCAGTGACAGTTGTATATACAGGAAAAATACCATTAGTAAACGCTATAGCTTAAAGCGTAATCAAAACTTGGAAGATCCTAAAACGATATATGAGGTAACTGTCAAATGGTAAATATATTGCTTAAGATTGGAGTGAGTGATTGTTGGTAAATATGAACAAACATAAATTACAATAAAGAAGATGTAGCTAGAGATAAACAGTCGAGTTTGCTTGCATCAACAAAACATGAAAATTAAAAATGTCAACTTTATCATAACACAATGGAGAGAA
The DNA here is from genome assembly GCA_031471495.1 of Clinocardium nuttallii. Classification (NCBI taxonomy): domain Eukaryota; kingdom Metazoa; phylum Mollusca; class Bivalvia; order Cardiida; family Cardiidae; genus Clinocardium; species Clinocardium nuttallii. Next base: position 4,132 of record JAUELF010081641.1, on the reverse strand, counting down.
GAATCAATCTCATTGGAATCAGACCAAACTACTCCGCTCTGCGTATATTGGACCTGGCGACACCGCATTAAACGTCATCTCCAAGTGACCGAATACAATAAAATATCCATGAACAGGTGCTCGTTTTTCTATCCAATGAAATCGCACCATACAACCAATGCTCGGTTATAGTGAAAATGATAACTGTACATATAACGTATTAATATAAATGTAAGTTATCTCCCCTGCTTATACCAAACGTTGGTGTCGGCGACAATTTGATTGGCTGATTCAACGGTCAATCTGAGACGACATATAATAGGCATTCATCAGAACAATTCAAGCAACACAGAATCTGAAACACGTTTCGCGAAAACCAAGTATGTTTCAGCATTTCCAAGTGAAAATCGACTATGCTTCGATGGAAGGGAGTGGCTTTTCGTACGTAAAGGTAAATTTCTAGTTTCTGCAGTAAGATTTAAGTCTAGTTTAAATGAGATTGATTTAACGTGCGACTATATTAAGTGAGGAAAACCGTAAAAATATTGAGCAACACGCCTTTATTATCAGTTTTTATTGTTTGGGACATTGCTGTCAATATAACCTGTTTTGCTCTAATGAATAAATTAGGCAATCTTGGATTGATAAGATAAATAAACAAAAAAAACAACAGCAAACAAATCAGACATAATATCGCAAGGTTATACACACACTTTTAACAGAGCATGCATCTATATTGTCTGTGTAAATTGCACCATCGCGTGATGAAAACATTACAATGTCAAGTCACAAAGATGTTTATAGTAAACTAAACATTGTGCGACAGTTCAATTTAACGCATACGACGATATTATAGCCGTTCCGTGAGAAAACCAACATTGTGGTATATGCGTGAAATATCGACCCGGATCACCCTAAGCATGCAACGCAGGCTAGCCCGGACTGACACTTTTCGCCACCTGTGGTTTTTTCTGTTTCAGGCATCAGAACCATATACCTTTACCCCCTGATAGGGAATGTGTCTGAGTGCATAATGTTGGTGTTCTCGTGTGACGGCTCAATTGCATCATATATAAGGGCTACTGCACTTGGTTATGGGCATAAAGTTCCTCTACGAAATTCAGACCGTAATACAAAAGGAGCCTTTCAGTGTAAATTAATGGTTTTCTCAATCTCATTAAAACGAGACCAAAACATTATCCTGTACGTTTATCGGATCAGACGACACCCCGCATAAAAGGCGAATGATTGGCTGACGTAAAGGTCAATCCTAGACGACCTGTAATGGGCAGTCGTCAGATCTATAATAGCGATTCCTTCTGCAGCAAAGATTAGGTAATGCTTTTATGAGATTGAGATTTTCTTTGAAATTTGAATTCAAAGACGGGTACTCTAGTATTCCCTCTGTAGTGTTTACAGTAACTTTAATGTAATATTAGTTGCGTGTATAGAAACATATAGGAAACAGCCTTGGTACAATAATTACTGATAGAATAAGGCAATTTCTTTTATTTTTCCAAAACAATGCAACGGAAATACAACAAAAACCCGTTACAACATTGACCAAAATATATTTGAATTCAGTGTGATAGTAAATATATGTTCATGTTTAAAATATCTTAATACCACCTAAAACAATTGTAATTGGTCAATTTTCATATAGTCACCTTAACAATATAACCAGAGAATAACAAGGGAAAACCAACATTATGGACTCCGCGGAATGCATCGATCCGGATCAGCCTTCGCAGTCCACGCAGGCTAATCCGGTCCGACACATACCGTCTCTTGGGGGGAAATGGATGTAGAGTAATGATTCCTGAAACAGAAAATCCCCAGGAAGCGAAACGTGTCTTCCCGGGTTAGCCCGCGCGGCATGCTTAGACTGACCCGGGTCGATACTTTACGCAGAGTCCACAATTTTCTTTCGTAGAACGGCTCAATTTTTATTTGTCTTTAAGCAGTTCAAGTAACACCCCTATCAAGTGGCTTATCTAAGACGAAGGGACATAAACGTGGTTCGTCCGAAAGAGATCGTTCTATTAAATGATATCCCAATCAGACAACATTGGCTAATGTTCCTACACGTGTTATATTGTAACCAAAGAAACCCGAATAATAAATGTTCATTCGTAACTGCTTCAGCCATTAGGTCATAGGGAAGCAATTCGGATCGGAGCGCCTGGCAGACCATTTTGTCCAGGGCATTTCAGGCGAATTCATAAGACTGTAGTGGTCTAAATCGGACAAAACTGAATTTGTTTAAAAGCAAAGACTTGTTTTTAATAAAGTTGAATACCATCTGACTGATTTGTAATCAAAACTTTGTTTGCTTTTAGCTTAATTGACATATTAGGAGTCATTTCCAGAACAACATGTATTTTCTGAAATTGAAAGTAAAATTTCAGTATGGGATGAGGCTGACCTTTGATTTGACGTCATAGCTCATCAAAGGAAGGTTAATTAATATGTCAGTTTTTTGTGCTTTTTTGGAAGTTTTAATAATGAACTTTAATTGAATATCCGTTTCTGGTTTTGTTTTATTGTTGGGAAAGAGCCATAGCCAAAAAAGCTATAATGGTGGCCTTTGGAAAATGAATTGCTTCCATTTGAACAAGAGAGGGATTGACTGAGCGGTGCTCTGTGAAAACAAGTATTAGCGTAAATATTACACGTGAGGCAAAATAACCTTTAGTGCATCCATTTTACGGATCAAAAATACCGCTTAACACACGTATCTTGGATCATTCTATGACTACCTGGCAAAATCGCTGGGTTATCTGGATGTACACTCGTCGCAAATGCCTAACGGTTGGTTGTCGCAGAGCTTAATTAACCATTTTCCATATGCATACGATTTATAATGCCTCTGTAGCAGAAAACATTTTAAAACAGTGTGACAAAAGGTGAAATTGCTTATAATGATAAAAGTTTTCAAAGTGGTATGCTGCATGTGGGAAAGGGTTAATTTGATACAATTTCGTTTTACCGTGAAAAGCCAGGTGCACACTGATTGGTATGTTCTATCTTTCTTTCATAGCACAATATACTTAAATGAAATAATTAAACGTTTACACCAATTCGCCTTACTGAACGAAAGGTTTCATTTAACATTATGAAAAGGCTGGAATTCTCACGACGGAATGGATTTTGGACAGAACAATCGGAACATCTCGGTAATTCCCGTATCGCCGTGGAAACAATCGACAACACTCGGGAAAACTTACCGAAAACGTCCCGTGATATATACAAAACTTTGGACAGATTATTTGTTAACTGATAACCTATTACTTTCTACATAAACGCGGAGTGAGTTTTTCCTCATTGAAATGAAATTCATCCCCTACTGATTGTTTGTTCTAGCATTCTTCTCCCGCGCTTTTCATTTCCGTTTCCCATCCGAAAACACTGAAGCGGTACCAGTAGACGATCGTAACGTCCTGTTTCACAATTGGCATCTGAACTTTTACCCATGATCGCAGAGTATATCCAAATCTTTTTAATCATCCATTTTAAAGATCTCGCGTGAAACCGGGGGATCCAATTGAGATATCTCGTCTCGTTTTAAACGAGAATTACACAGCAGAATCTCCTACAAATGACATCTCGTGCTTCGTCTCTGTATACTTTATTTCTAGCACCACGATCCTTTATATTTGATAACATTCTTAGGACGGATCCAGCAGGATTTGATTTTAATCAATATAACAGATTTTATCAATTTAACAGATTGAAATATAAATATTGAAAATGGGATTTTCAGCAATAACTGTTTCACAAATCCTAAAACGGTTGTTACTCCCTCATAAATTACATATACTTACAATCGTTTCGCGCTAAGCAATTGAAATACAGTGACAATTGTATATTAGGTATTTTTTGGCATAATCAGGAAAACTGTTTTAATATATGTTACACAGGCATTAAATGCAGATCAGCCCGAACATACGTAATCTCAATCAACAGTCCATCAATAAAGTAACATTCGAGAGCCAATAATGTTTGCATACGTGGACTTATCTTAAACTATTCAAGTGGCAAATAACCGAAGGAGTGTTTCCGAATAATGAAATTATGTAAGCGCTGCGCTTCTTGTATCACGCCCATGAATCCATAACAATTGCCCACCTGCATACCCAATTTGACGCCATAA
>JAUELF010081532.1:0-16130 GCA_031471495.1 Clinocardium nuttallii | reverse complement strand
GCATGTCGCATTGACTTTTGTCAAACGTCGGAAAGAAAGTTGGCTGAGCCGGGATTCAAACTCACAACCCCTGGATTCGACATACCGCTTCACTACCGACTGAGCTACCGGGGCTCAGCAATTGTTCCTCAACCAAGATTATTTAAATTATTCCGATCAGTTGATAAATATGGCCAACAGGCAGTGTTGCTTGTTTTCCTGATATATGTATAGTGTATAATAAGGCTCTTTTATATCAGGAGTCGGAAGCAACATGGGCAGTAGTAAGTTAAAACCGAACTCTGCCACCATTCTTTCCAACATTTGACATATTAAGACACTGTGGCAAGCAGAAATAAGGTAGAAAGCAGTGTCAAACATTAATAAAAATTGTTATTTAGTTTTAACCCATCTTTTAGAATCTTCTGTAGCAGACAACTCATGACTATAGTGTTGCAAAATGAGAAATTGCTCTCCAGTAAATTCCCCTGTTTTTACAATGTTTTTAACTGTTTACTAAAATTATACTTATATTTCTTAAACTTGTACAATTATGTTTCCCCCATATTGTTTTTGATAGTGTTGTCTCACAAACTGCATGGTGTTCGCTCTATAACATTTAAACAGCATAAATTATCTTGAAATAACTAACCACAAATCTTCATTTTATTGAGACAATGTGCATGTTAACCAGCGTGTTTCAAGGTTATAAGGTTGCAAATTACATGTCATTAATGTCATATGACTTTATTTCATGTCCGCTCAATAACTGTTGAATCGCTTGGAAGATTTTGAAATTACTCGCCACAAATGTCCACCATATTGAGACATGCATAGTGAATGTTACAACCAGCCCGGATTAAGTTCAAGGTCGCATTTCTATTTCATGTCCGTTCCATAGCTGTTGAACGGTTAGAAACACTTGAAGGGTTTTGAAATAACTCACTGCAAATGTTCATCATGTGTAGAGCGCAAAGATCATATATTTTGTGTCTTTTCCATATCTCTTTCAAAATAATCGAACACAAATATTTACCATATTATGATGATGTGGAGAGCCAATGTTCAGCCAGCTTCATTAATTAACCCGTTCCCTAATACGACAATTCTGCAGCAGACGACTTTGAACATGTTGTCAAAAAATGGAAAATCTTTAATTGAATGGATAACCTACGACTAAAAATGGAAAACATTGTGGCAAAAGGAGAAATTGCTTGTTTTGTGTCAAAAAATAGAAAATCTTTAATTGAATGGATAACCTATGACTGAAAATGGTCACTAGGTCAAATTTAAGGAAAATCTTGTTAACTCTCTGGAAGTCAATTTTTTGGCTTGAGCATGTTGAAACTGTCAGAATGTTTGTCTTAGTGATATCTAGGCAAAGTTCAAAACTGGGTCATGTCTGGTCAAAAACTAGGTCACTAGGTCAAATTTAAGGAAAATCTTGTTAACACTCTTGAGGCCACATTTTTGGCTTGCACATGTTGAAACTCATAATTTTTGTCCAAGTGATATCTAGGCAAAGTAAAAACTGGGTTATGTCCGGTCAAAAACTAGGTCACTAGGTCAAATTTAAGGAAAATCTTGTTACCACTCTGGAAGCCACATCTTTGGCTTGAGCATGTTGAAACTTTGTTAGAATGTGTGTCTTAGTTATATCAAGGCCATGGACAATGTAGGGGGTTTCCGGTATTCCATGGACAATGTCCGGGATTTCCAGCATGTCCATGGACGATGCACAGGATTTCCAGCATGTCCATGGACAATGCAAGGGGTTTCCGACATTCCCTAGACAATGTCCATGGTATCCGGCATCTCCATGGACAATGTCCAGCCAACTCATAGAGAAACAATTTCCAGCATTTCCGCATTTTTTTCATTAAATTCCATGGTTTTCCATGGTTTTTCCATGCTTTCCGTGTATTTTCCTCCTTTTCTGTTAATATTCCCCGGAAAATCTACAGCCGGGTGATGAGCATTTATGCAAACAGTGTTGCTATGGATTTTGGAAATTCAAATAACAAAATAAAAAGTACTCATATATAATTAGTAAAAAATATGCAGCAGTCAGTCATAATTATATATGTGTTAAGTCCATTTTTAGGGGCGTATTTTAATTTTACGTGCGGAAAATGTATCTTAGGCATTTCTTGACAAAGTTAAACTTCAAAATACAACATCTGAAAAATTCTAAGTAAAAATTAAAGATTTACGCCCGTACTTTTCTGTTTTTTCTTTTTTCCTGCTCTAAACAAATTACGTGTGTTTTACGCCTCTAAAAGTGATTTTCCTGCCCATTTCCGTGTCTTTTCCTGCTACTTTACGGCTGAAATTTTCGTACAGGAAGGTATCATTAAAAGTTGAATATGTATAAGTTGCTAACAGTTAACAACACTTAAAAAAAAACAACATTAATATGAAAAAAAAAACACCTTATAATTATGGTGGGTGGGGTAATTAAAGGCATTTGGCAGATTTCTGTCCAGAGTATTTGATTCTGATGCATAAACATGCATTAACACATGATTCCTGTGAAGACTAGATGAAATATAGAAGCCAACCAACTTAAGAATCTTTAAACTTTCAGGTCAAAATCGGACCCCCCCCGGCATATTTGATTGTTAAAAAAGACTCGAAAACATATTTGAATAGTGACAGGTAGGATTAATTGAAGTAAACATATGACTGAACAAGATATAAAACACTTGCTTGTGTTTCATGTGCTCTTTTCAAGGCTGTTTTTGCATGACTTCGGGTGGGATATTTCATTTTTAGTTTATAAGGGCAAACTATACATTTTCTTATTTGTCATAAGTAGCTTTTTCAGAAAATATACAGTTTTGTATCTATTATGATCCTGATAAGAATTGGTGGTTGCTGCTATTTCAATCCTTTGAAATATCGAACACAACTAGCTATATCAAATAAAGTAAATCAAATGAATGTTTGTGTCATCAATGTAGAAAATGACGTCACAGTAAAGCAATGACGTCAACTCAAAAACATTATATTTAAACTAGTCCTTAAAACACGTTATAGTATTGATGATATAGAGTGTCATATTGTTTAATCATATTGTTTAATGTACATACACTGTAGTCAAAGCGTATTACCCAATATGTTCATAACATGACTAAGATAAGCACAAACTCCAAAATGTTGATGAGGCTGTAAGCCCTAAATATCTAAATAAAGCAATGATGCCCACTGGCGAGTCTAGGTAATTTGGTCATAGGATAATTGGTAACCGGAAATATCGTCACAGTCATACGGGCACAAAGTAATTTGGTCACAGTAATAGTGGCACAAGGTAATTTGGTCACAGTAATACGATCACAAGGTAATTTGATCACAGTAATAAGAGCACAAGGTAATTCGATCACATTAATGAGGGCACAAGGTAATTCGGTAATTGCTAACTCACCGTAGACAAGTGGAATGATACAACACCCAGTCACATTATCCAGACCAAATTACATTGTGCCCTTTTACTGACCACATTACCCTGTGCCCGCATTACTGTGACCAAAATACCTGAGACCAACATACTGTGTGCCCTTACTACTGTGACAAAATTACCTTATGCCCGTATTACTGTGACCATATTTGCGGTGACCAAATTTCCTGTGGCCAAATTATCGTGCATCCCACTGGCAAGTCCTGCCACCTGAAAGAGCCGAATTACAAATTATCAAAACAAGCCAAAATAATCCAAAGTTTTGACCGAAACATAATGTTATTTCAAAATAAGATTTAATTGCAAAATACCCAAATCTGCAACGTTTTATTAATTTAATAAAAACTAGGGCCATGATGGTCCTCGGACGCTCACCTGAAGTATGCCAGCCGCATAATTCGATCACGATGATTTACATAGCGGTCATGTAAGTTTAATACTAGAATTTACTATATGTTCCTTCAATTTGGCCTAATGACTTTGTTATTGGCTCTACACGACCGTTATTTTATATATCATCATTCAGTATTATTCTGACAACAACATTATGGCTTCAAAAATTTACCCTCTTATAAGATTGTTGTAATTATTATATTTTAATGGCTTCTTTTATTAAGTATGAAATAGCACATTCTCAGATGAGCAATACGGATATAGACTGTCGAATCTGGTTGAACGCTGAATGGGTGTGGCTGGGATGATGGGTAGGGAAAAAACAAATCGTGTCATAATTGATCAATTAATTATAAGTACATGTATTTGTTTACCGATCAAATACAAATATACAAAGAGAACTACTTGTATACCACAATGCGCTCAGGTGATTGTACAGTTTGTTAATGTTCTTCGCTGGTGATGCTCGCTATTTGGCAATATTCAAAAGTGGAGATGTGGGTAGTCTGTCGTCCGAACTAATGTGTGTGGACACATTTCGTCCTCCAGATTGCACATACATTTTCCCAGACTCGCCTAAAAGTCGTTGTAATAAGCTGGCGTGACAGAGTTTGCATGAATGATTTTTTGTAATTGTATATGTTACATAAGCGTCGTCATAGTGCATTGTTTGGGTTAGCAACGTCACATCTTCGTCCCACGCGCCACTGTGCTGAAATTATGTTGTTGATGCTGATGTCTGGGGTCTGTTGGTGCCTGTTATTTCGAGAGTATTTTCCTGGTTCTTGTGTCACGAAACCTCCAGATGTTCATACTGATTAGACTATAAGTTTTTCTGGTGAACTTTTACCCAAATTGTTTATATGTGATTATCCTCTCATTTTTTAAGACGATCGGTGTAAAAACCATTCGTTGCAAAGTTTGCATGAATGCATTTTTGTAACTTAAATTCTGTGAGCGTCGTCATAGTGCACTGTTTGAAGAAGCGACGTCACAAGAAAGTGTACATGTACCTAACGTGTTGGGTAGTGTCGGTCCGATAATTGACTGTTGGCAGTCAAAATATATTTAAACTTAGCCTAGAGATATTTAAAACACATATTCTGACAAAGTTTCAACATGCTTAAGTGAAACTATTGCTTCCTGAGTGTAACCAAGATATCCCTTCAATTTGGTCTTGTTAACTAGTTTTTAAACCCACATGACCCTTATGCGAACTTTGTCTAAAAATATCAAGTCAATTATTCAAGTTTAAAATGCGGCCTCTTCAGTAGTCGCAAGAGTTTCTTTCAAGTTGACATAGTGACATAGTTTGTTGTTTACCTAGCATGATCCATTTTTTGGTTAATTATACGCCTAAAAACACAGTTTTTGGGGGGATATATAGGAATATGTCTGTTTATGTATAAATGATAGCGGCCTAATTCACCATAAACATCCAGAGTACTAGTGGTAGTTTTAACACCTAATTTTTTTTACAAAAAATAAGATGAACCCTTTCAATTTCCTTAGACTTAGAGTGGCCCCATATCTCTCCCGTATATCCTAATATTGATAAGTTATGGTGTAGGCCAAGGTGCTGTTTTGGGGTATTTATCATCTTTAGTGGTAGTTCTATTTTTTATGAAAATTGGATGCCAAATTATGTTGACAACAACTCACCTTTAGCACTTTATGACAATATTCATATTAAGGATGTACTGAACTGAGAAGTTGAAATTAAAAAAAAAGAAAAAAAAGTTGTTAATTTCTTATTAAATCTTCTGATTTTGTTGTCAATTAAAAACATGTTTATTCATTATACCTTTTTATAGTGCTTCAACATTTAAAACAAAGTGGATTTAATTTGTTTGAGATAAAGGGCTTAATTGTTTCGTGAGCCTTCAACTTTTTCGTTAGCCGCTGTCCAGCCGCCATGTTTAATTAAGAAATGTCACTAGGTAAAAAGAACATATTAAAGTCCATGTATATAAATTTTAATCTAGAACGGTGTATAGTATCATTTTGTTCTGATTTTTTTTAGAAAATATTGGAATGTTTTTATGACATTTGAAGATATGTTTGAAAAATAAATAAATATATATATTCTTTTAACATTTTTTAGCCATTCAGACAAGAAAAACTGAAAATTTTGCCCAATGACATATACTTTTCTTTTTAAATTTTGATAAACTGATAGTAATTGCAATAACCTAAAGAAGTTTCAGAAAAAGTTAAATATTATAAATATGTTTTTTCCTTATTTTGAGTTTTGAACTTGAAGACCCCGCTTTCGCTATTCACTAGCAATAATCAATCTTTCTTGTGTTACTCTGCCAATAAAATAACCCTGTTGGTTTGTCCCTATAAATTGAACTCATGGATTAAAGTATATCTCCATTCAGTACAAGCAAGGAATGCCATATAAAATCAGTCTCTAATAAATTGATATCCTGTTGATTTTTCTCTTGATAATGCAACAAAAGGTGCGCATTGGGTTTTTGCTTTAAAGTTGATAAAAAATGTTTAGGTATTTCTTTTCTTTTTTGTCACAAGTGTAACGTCATATATTATTTCTTTAACATCCTAGCAACATGTGAGATTATTTTAAGGACTGCCCCTATTTTTTTGTCAAATTCTTGATATGCCTTTTTGCATTGCTTGAAAGATTGGATTGTGAAGACAATAAGTGAGGTTTTTAATTATTGTACCCTCTGTAAGTGCGGTATCCTTATAGGCAGGCCTGCTTATAGGGCATCACACGAATTGTTTCAAGTAATCTTCTAATTATCTTCCAGAAATATCTGTGCTTCTTTTGTTTGGACTGGGCATCGACTTGAATGCTCTTTCTTGCTTCGAACTGGTTAAGCTGTTTGCTCAAAATTAGTGCCATAGTTTAGAAACATCTGCTTCAGTATAAGCCAGTTGCCGTTACACATTTATTGTAGTATTGTGTGTTCAACCTTGTTAACTCTAGCAATCTCAATAATAGCTGGTACATCATTTTCATTTTCTTTGCTATCCCATCGCTAAGCAATAGTGATTTCCTTTTTAGGGTAACAATTGTTATTAAATGTTTCACTGTTCTAACCCATGCATGAGATTATTATGGGAAATATTTCTTGCACAATCTGCTTGATTCCTGGTTGTTTGGCTTTTAACAAGTAAGTTTAAACCTATCTGGTGACTTTCTTGTATTGCCATTCTCAGTAGCTTATTCTTACGTTTTAAGAGCTGCTACTTGCCTTGTCGTGCTTATAACACCTTAATCTGACTTGGGCTTTTATTTCTGCACCATATTTAGAGTTGTTGTTTTTCCCAGCTATTTAACCTTGTCTATATGATTAATTCTTGACCTTCTTCTTTAGTTTCAACTATTCAAATTTGTTCTTAAGTTTGGGATTTGATTTTACTAAAGTCCCTTTTAACCTGTTCTTTTGAACTTGAAGAGGGTTTGTTTAAATGTTGCATACTTTTTCAAAAGACACTTTGGGGGTTTAAAGTTGTATTCTGCACAGCTTCCAGACACAGCTCTTACGTATGTGCTCCTCTCTGTCCAGTATCAAGATGTTCCCCTCGGGTATGCAACTAAGCGAAAACAAAATGTAAAGTAGTATCACGAGATTGAATGACCTCTCTAAATTGTTATATATATATGACTGTCGCCAAGTTGTTGCCAAATGAAAAACTATTCTTAATTGCATTGTTTTGCATAACAATCTGATGTATAATCAATTTGAAATATTGATGTGCAGCAAATTCCCCATCTTCATACTAAAAATAATGTGCTGCCAAATCTGCCATCGATTTGCATGTTCTTTTTCTATTGACATGAAAGTCACCTGTTCCATAAGGAAATAAGCATGGACAAAAAGAGAGTTCTGCTTAAGGAGTGGAATTATGTGTAGGCCATGGAGTGGTGAAAACCCCACGAATATTGACAGTAACAGGCATTATTTTACTACCCTGTAACGTATTTACATATTTGTTATGCCCCCTTCAAAGAAGACGAGTATATTGCTACACACGTCGGTCGGTCGGTCTGTTTATCGGTAGACCAAAACGTGTCCGAATGATAATTTAACAATGCCTGAACCCATGGTCCTCAAACTTGACTTGGCGGTTAGGCCTGACCCAAACTTGACTTGGCGGTTAGGCCTGACCAGTAGATGAACCCTGTTGATTTTTGAGGTCATCAGATCAAACATCAGGGTCACAGTGAAGCTCGTCAGTGATAACTTTACATTGCCTGCACCTATGGCCATCTAAATAGACATGGAGGCTGGGGGTGACCAGCAGATGACTCCTACTAGTTTATACTTGTGATAATTTAACAATGCCTGGTCCTATGGTCCTCAAACTTGACGTAGAGGTTGGGTCTGACCAGTATATGAACATTATTCATTAGAGGTCATTGGATCAAATAAAACCTTGTCAGAGTGAAAACTCGACATTGTGTGCACCCATGGTCCTCAAACTTGATGTGAAGGCTGGGGGCGGCCAGTACATGGACCCTATTGATGTTCGAGGTCATCACGACAAATGTCAAGGTCACAGTGACCTTGAATGCGAAAAGCTTGTCCGAGTGACTCGACATTGTCTGCACACATGTCCCTCAAATTTGACATGGAGGCTGGGGGTGACCAGTAGATGACCCTATCGAATTTCAAAGTCAAGGGTCATTGTCACTGAGCTTGAACACGAAAGCCTTGTCCGAGTGATAACTCGCCATGGCCTTCAACCTTTACATGGAAGCTAGTGGTGACCCCTTTCGATTTTGAGATTTTTGGTAAATGGTCAAGGTCACATTTATCTTGAACCCTAAAAGCTTGCGCGAATGATAACTCGTCATTGCTTGCACCCATTACCCTCAAACATGACATGGAGGCTGGGAGTGACCAGTAGATGACCCCTATTGCTTTTGAGGTCATCGAGTCAAAAAGTGTCCATATATTCCTGACAACATGGCTCTCAGGGGTGAATAATGTTTGACTAACATCTCTTGTTTATTTCCACTTTGCATCTGGCAACGGTACGTTTGAAGTAGTTTAAGTTTCTGATATTGAATTTCTCAGGGGCTCTGGGATAATGTCATTTAATCAACATTTAATCAACATCAATATTTGCAGTGGGTATTGTCAATATATCACTATTTTCAGCGCAATGCTTTCAGTCTTTCTCTGTAAGCTGTTTTGTTAGGTTTAAGCAATTAAAATGCCCCTTAATACAATTTCTGCGAATACGAAATTCTTCGCTAGTGTCATCTTTAACTTGTTTCTTTTATGAAATGTATTTGTGTTGGTAGTTTTGGAAATATATTTGCAGTTTCATTTATAGTGTGTGGAAATTTAGCAATTCAAGCTGTTCCATCATGTCTCAACATATTCTGTTGGTAACATTGTGATTTTCTGCATATAAGCTTTGTTCAAAGATTGTAAAGTTTCCTAAATGTTCTGGTAGTATTTTAGGAGTCATATGTTTTCATTGCAATACATGTTTACATCATCTTTATCAATTCTACAACGTTTGCAAACTTCCTTTTGAGTTTCTATATTTAGTCTTCTTTGATGGCATATTTTACAAAAATATATGTTGTATGAAAGATGATGTAATTCAAAATCACGAATTGCGGTCGTAGCACGGCCATTTATTATTGAAGTTGGAGCTTCAGGTATGTGGTCAACTTGTATATTAAATGTTTTTCTCACACGTTTAATAACTCTTGAATTTTATTTTATCTTTCTGTTTAGTATTTTACACATATTTGTTTTTTATTCCTTGTTTTTGCAACTACATGACTTTCTCATTTGCTTAGTTTCTATATTTTGATCAGTTTGAGAATGTTTGTTATATTGACAAGTAAATGTGTGTACGGATTGTATGTGTTTAGGATTGATTAACAATTCGATGCCTTTTGTCGTATGTCTGATTGCAATTCTGTTTATCTGATCCATGGCTTTGCATAGATGGAAGATTTGCTTGGCAACACTAAAGTTTATAGTTGGAAATTACTTTTTTCCAGGAGTACGGTTGTTGCATTAGTGTTGTGCAATGTTGGTAAATACGACTTTTTAATAACTCATTGTATGTAAAGTTATTTCAATTTCATGCAGCAGCCCATCAGCTTCCTTCAATCATGCCAATGTTGTACAATTCTTTTGTGAAATTTGGGCCGTGACAGGTTAGGTACGCATATTAGTAGACCCTGATAGTTCACACCTTCGTTGTGTTGCCAACTGCAACAGCACAGTGACAATCATTTTTTCTGAATGATGGTAGTTTATATATTAAGACGCTTTTGATCAAACAATGCAATTAAGTGATACATTTCGTTGTGTAGACTACGTAGTTCTTAGGATTGTCCACGTGCAGAGAGATAAGTTGAAAACGTACTTCTTTTAATTCTTCGTTCCTCGGGTATTTTAATACCATGAGGTAAACCGGCATTACTGTAATCGTCCATCTTTCACTGTATACCACTTTAGAAAAAACAACATTCTTACCATCTCTGTTAACTGTGTGTGCGTTTTGTGAATCTCATCAAGTCTATTTGAAAGTAATCATTTGATGTGACTGAGGTCGGGATATTTATGATATTGTGAATTTACTTTTCCCGAATTTGATATATGGATGAATCTTCATCCCCAATTATATTAATTTTGAGTACGCTTGATAGCCCTTCTTTGTGATTGATTGAAAAGTCCTTGCTTTCCCCGTTGTCATCATCTTCATGCCTTCCATTCTTCATATTCTCTTTAAAAAATAAACATTTTCCACTCTTCATCGTCACTCTGTCCCACTGGAGTTTCTCGAACGATATCAAAATAAAGAACATTTCCTTAGTGAAATCATCCTCTAGCACACTGTTGCCAAATTATCTTACATCAATAACTCTTCAACCAATTGTTTTCTTGTGAATTTGTTTTTATCAAATTCTTCAATTAAAATTCTGTGTTCGTTTCAGGTTCAATTTGAACCGAGCTTGTGATTGTGCGTTAGTAATTTGACATACTTCAATGTACCGGTAAACGTAAAGATTCTAAGCGTGAAAATCCGCATATGAGTACAATTTGGTATAGAAAAATAAGTGTTGTTGTCGTCAAAATGTAAACGTTGTTGTACTCAATCGACAATGCGCGTTTCAACATTGACAAGGCTTTTTTGACATGGTGCTTTACTAACAATCGGCCCAATAGATTTTCTAAAAACAATAGATAATTTATACTTAATTATTGTTAATATTTTGGAGAGAATATGTCCATTGTAACTCTTAGTATATCATGTTAATTGTCATTGAAGTTTTTTGGAATTGATATCACCATGCACGTCATTTTATTCCCTACAGTTTGGTGTTGTTTTCATCTGGATACCACTCCAAACGAAGTAATGATGGTTTCTTTATCATAGTTTTATGGTCGCAAAAAAGGTACTGACTCATAGTAAACAAAATAAATTCCATCCCTCAATTCAATGAAAACAAAACAGTAGTTTCGAGTCTGTTGACTTACTCCAAAAATGTATTTACAAAGAATAAGAAGTTTATCAATGAACGTATAGTAACTGTTGTAGTTGTCCTTGACCTTATACCAATGTTAATGTATGGGAACGACAATTGAATGAAAAGAAAGTCAGTTTACATTTGAAATCTAACTTAAATAATCCCAGACTTGTTTTTATTTATTAATTGTTAGACCCCATTTTAACGAGTATCTGTGAACGTTATCTATTTGAAGTAGAAGGGTTATTGGGTTTTAATGTAAATAACACAATATCATCTGCAAACAGAATCAGATAGATTGAGTCCCATGTTTACATTAAAATAATCTGAAAGTTGCATGTTCATATTCAATTAACCGCATGAGTTAACATTGAATATGTTGATTTTAACAAATTGACCATTCTACAGCTTATGGCGGCTTCGAAACGCTTATGCAACAGTGCAAATGTATGTGTGGAATGAGTGATTGCGCAACACAGAACGAAAGTTTAAAACACATTTATTTCTCCACCAGAGTTGTCTTTTTTCATTAAATAATGGATCTCTAAAAGTTAAGTTTACATTTGTTACACACATATGTAATAGTCACTTATGCTCCAGTAAGTCACGATACTTTGGTAATCCAAAGAATTGACACAAATAGCGCTTTGATGTTAACAAACAGATTCTCCGTATTGATAACTGGCAGCAAGTAATGTATGTTGGAACAACTGACTTTTGAGGTTTGAGTCTGCACTTTATATACTAATGGTCAGCAGTCTTTGAGCAAAGCTGTGAACCCACTTGCATTGACATCACAGCCTGGTGACATGTGTATGACCTAGAGGGGATAATTGGCATATATTGTAAAATAAAATAAAGGTCATTGACAATTTCCTGTCGGAGGTGAAATCTGACATGTTGAGATGCCTAAATGATTAATTAGAAATAAAAGGAAAGATTTGAAAATAAGTTGACATACAATATATAAAAAGGAAGTAATTATATAGAAATATTTAGGATTGAACATTAACAATATTTTGAATCATAAAACATGTGTAACTTATCTTGTTTTACTTAAAACATTTTGTATAAGAGAGTGCGATACAAAGATGGCATCAGATGTAGACCGACCATCGCGAAAACCAAACTGCACATTGTTCAGAATATGTTCACTTTCACTCAATTTATTAATCTTATTTCTGAGTATTTGAAAGAGTATTAACAATAGTGATACCTCTATATTTTGATGGTTAAACAATAAGATATTTTTTATTAAAATAAACAAAAAGATCCGTTTAAATAATATCTTACACTCGAGTCAAACATCGCGTCATTAGAATATCTTCATTGATTTCACTGACATATATGTTCATGATGACGTTCGATGTATGTATGTAAAAGATAAAATTCAGTTCATGGCGACATTCGATGTATTTATGTTACAGTATTCACAATTCAAACTTAAAATTAAGTTTACTGTCTTTCATCTTTTCTGCATAAACAGCGTCCATTTGTTCATTTTGTGCCACAGTGAACCAGTTTTTCCAGTCTCCAACCTCACCTATTGAAATTAATAGTAGAATTCGTCAATATTATTTGACCTGGCAGGGCAGGACATTGCTTATAACGAATCTCTGTGTGTTGTTTTTAGGTAAGACATGTTTTCACGTAGACGTTCGGTTATAATTACACGGAGTAATGATTGAAAACTGAAAATACATGAATACTAAGAATGTGTCATAACCATATTCCGTAGGCTTCTGTCTTACCACAAAACCGATATTTAGGGATTAAAATACGATGTCAAATTGTCAGGAGAAGAAACCATTTAATGAAAACAGTTACATACACGTATGATGTTCAATTGCAATATCGCACCGGGACATATGATATTACTTCATTCACCTTAACATCACATTCACAATGGAGCAATGCCATGTGAAGTTAATATTACAATGTACTCAATGTAAATGCAATCTGTAGTTACAAGTGTTTCTTAAGATAATTCTTTTCCCTAATACGTCCCTATCCTATTTGGAAACAGCGAATCAAGTAGTATCCTCACAAGGTGTATACATATTCACATACCAAATAAATAGAGCCCGTTCTTTGGAACATATGCTAGTTGTCTTTTGAGGACGGTGTAGATCTATATCAACCGGTGTATCCGCAAAGTATAATCAAGATCTACAAGGTCCACATATTTGTAACACAATATTTTTTAGAGGATTCGGTTCCCGTGTGTACCATCTGAAATGCCAAAGAGTACTTTTTCTTATGCGCTGATCTCAACTTATGTTTGTGTAAAGCGAACAAGGTACTTATATTGTACATTTGTTTAATATGTAGATTTGTTTTGTTAAGACTTAAATCTGTTCTTAATATTGTTCTAGTTATAACACGGGACCAGATCATGCGTGACTTGCTCATAACATTGCGCAATACACAATCAATTTTTCCCTGGCAACTGGAACCACCTGTATACAAGGTGCTTTTGTGAACCATCAGGAAGAATGTTATGCGAGCTGGAATTCGACATCATGGTTCCTTTATCGATAGCCATTGCTGTCATCGACTAATCTATACAGAGTAGCTGAAATGCATGTTATATTCCGTTACCTTTTCGATAAAACCCAGGTTTTCTATCCTTCCATACTTGAGTCCAGAATTCATTTTCAAATCCTATCTTATCCTTTTTCATGTTTGCAAAGCTACATTTCTCGGATATAGCTCGGCACAGGTCGTCAGATATAGACAGGTTGAGAAACTTAGCTAGTTTTTTAATTTCTTCTTGACCATGCTGTAAATATAAATACAGATTTTGAATGAAAATTGTGTAAATCGTACAACATAAAATTATTTGTTTATTAACTATTTTCATGTATTGTTAAATGAAGATAGTGACAAGGCATTTCACAATTTACGAGAATAAGAAATGCAATTGTTAGTAAGCCTTAGCTCGCCTTTGTGAAAAGAGGTATACATAATTAAAGATACATGTATATATAAAAAGCATGAAGAAAATTACTTTTAAGAGGAATGATTTATGGGACAGGTAAAGGCATCCCTCTAAAAAAATAAACATGTTCATGTGATAGTGTTTTCCAATGTACGTCACTTATTTATACAATTGCTTTTGTTGGTAATATTTATTCTATAAAACTATGTTCAAATAAGTCTCTAACCGCTTTTAAATCTTCATAAGATAAAACGTGTATCGGGTAATCCGGATGTTTCACCATTACTCTCTCCCAGTCAAGGACATAGTCAAACCAGGAGTTATTGGTCACTGAAGAAAAAGTAAACCGGATTATTGATTCGCTATAGATAAATTTAAACCGTAGATGATTCCTGTAGTAAAACAAATCCGGATAATTGGTTTCTGAATTTTGTTTAAACCGGATTATTTGTTCACTGAAGAAAAAGTAGACCGTACGATGGGTCATGTGGTAAATTGGTCCCTGTAGTAAAGGTAAACCAAATAATTAGTTATCTGAAGTAAATATAAATCATATTATTGACCCTGGAGTAAAAGTTATCCGGCTAACCCTTGTTGTTATTGTTTTATTAGAGTTTTAAGCAGTTTTCAACCTTATTTCAGTTATATTACAACGACAGTTTTCTTTATGGTTGATCCCTGGATAAACAAACCAGGTCTAGGCTATGAAATGTTCCTTGCGCTAGAGCACTCCAACATGACCGTCGCACCGCGACTTGAGATCGAACCGGGTCGCCCATTTCCAAATATCCGACGCTTACTACTCGGTCACTGCGAATTCCTGGCTTATAAGTGACTGAAGTAAATAATAGTTTAACTGATTATCAATCGCTGAAGTAAAGATACACTGAATATTTGGTCATAAGTAAAGTAAACCTGATCATGATCAATGCAGAATAATACAATGAATATTTGGTCATAAGTAAAGTAAACCTGATCGTGATCAATGAAGAAAAATACAATGAATATTTGGTCATAAGTAAAGTAAACCTGATCATGATCAATGAAGAAAAATACAATAAATATTTGGTCATAAGTAAGGTAAACCTGATCATGATCAATGAAGAAAGGTACAATAAATATTTGGTCCTAAGTAAAGTAAACCTGGTCATGATCAATGAAGAACAGTACAATGAATAGTTGGTCATAAGTAAAGTAAACCTGATCATGATCAATGAAGAAAAATACAATGAATATTTGGTCATAAGTAAAGTAAACCTGATCATGATCAATGAAGAAAAGTACAATGAATATTTGGTCATAAGTAAAGTAAACCGGATCATGATCAATGAAGAAATATACAATTAATATTTGGTCATAAGTAAAGTAAACCTGATCATGATCAATGAAGAAAAATACAATGAATAATTTGTCATAAGTAAAGTAAACCTGATCATGATCAATGAAGAAAAATACATTTAATATTTGGTCATAAGTAAAGTAAACCTGAACATGATCAATGAAGAAAAGTACAATGAATATTTGGTCATAAGTTAAGTAAACCTGATCATTGATCACTGAATTTAAGATAAACTAAATTGTTTGTCACAAGTGATAGTTGATCACTGATGTTAAGATCAACTGGATAGTTGGTCACAAGTTAAGTAAACCTTTTTTTATCACAGGAGTAAATATGAACTGAATATTCGATCATTAGTAAATTAAACCTTGTTATTGAAAACAAAACTAAAGATAAAATTAATATTTCGTCACAAGTAAAGTAAACCTTGTTATTGATCACTGAAGATAGATAAACTGAATATTTGGTCACAAGTTATGTAAACCCTATTAATGATCTATGACTCAAATATAAACTGACTATTTGATCACAAGTTATGTAAACC
>JAUELF010081422.1:0-16130 GCA_031471495.1 Clinocardium nuttallii | reverse complement strand
AAATTCTCCATTCAATCGGACCATTTTGACTTAATGGATGATTTATTCCCACGAAGAAACAGCCGGATTCTTTTAATGTTCTGATCTGTGCTTCATTTAAACGATCGCAACTGACAACCCTTCTTAAGCAGGATTTAACACAGCTAGGGATATACTGACATCTTACTGCTAAAACTAAATCTTGGACTGCCAATCCTTCTGCACTGTAAACTGTCGCAGCAGGACCATTACGCTCTCGAAAGAAATCATTAAGCATGAGAATGCTTTCTAAACAAATTCTGCCGTAGTGGTCAGATCTTAACATCTTAGTAGCCAGGAACGAAGGGTCAATGTTATTAGCTATAGTGAAAATTGGAATTTTATTTTTGACCAGTTGTAGTTTATAATATCCAGGTTTTGTGGTCTCATCTGTTACCATGAGAAATGATCGTCCGTTTTGTGGTGAATGAGAGATATTGTCTACAACAGTTGAATCATAGCACATCAGCAAGTCGTGGTCGGAGTTCAGCCCTAGTGTTGTTGTACCCTCACTCTTACTACCGAACAAGTATACTTTGAATGGTTTATCATCCAATAAGCCGCTAATGTGGGTGTCTAATATTTCCCCTACTATTGCATTTTCTCTATAATGGTGCCTTATCTCCTCAGAAGCGCCGATCCAATCTAGAATTTCATAAAGACGGAGTGACAAATTGTGATACTGTGCAGCCATCTTGTGGAACTGTGAACTGTAAATATAAACGACTTATAATGTATCATACTTGAAACTATAAGACGTAAAGTTTCCGGAGATAAAAGAGGATGGGTTAATCAACTGTACCA
Organism: Clinocardium nuttallii; assembly: GCA_031471495.1. Lineage (NCBI taxonomy): Eukaryota > Metazoa > Mollusca > Bivalvia > Cardiida > Cardiidae > Clinocardium > Clinocardium nuttallii. The sequence goes on along the minus strand of JAUELF010081422.1, from coordinate 15,308 downwards.
TATAAATGATCGTGATACATCTTATCATTCGATAACTAACATTGCTATTGACAAAGAACATTTTAATACATTGCATATAGGTATAAGTTAAACTGATAAACATGATAATTATAAATGGCTAGATGAAATCCTGAGTTTTCCTTATTTGGTGTGGACTTAAACAAATAAATATGCTTAGTTGACCCGTGTATGTAAATGTGCTAAAAACAATCGATTTTTACTGCTATGTCTCTGTGGGCTAAAAACAAATCGATTTTTACTGCTATGTCTCTGTGGGCAAAAAACAAATCGATTTTTACTGCTATGTCTCTGTGGGCTAAAAACAAATCGATTTCACACATACGTTTAAGAGGGATAAACTCATATCGATTTTGAACCATACGTCTCTGTGAGCTTAAACAGAGACATATAAGTGTTTATATGTCTTTGGCTTAAAACAAATCGCTTTTTGACACACACAACACATCGATTGACGTGTACGTCTATATGGGATAAAACTAATCGATTTTGACGTGTACGTCTGAAATACCTGCCTGCACGACCATGCTGAGGAACCAAATATCTACTGCCTGAAACCGTCTCTGAGTAATTGGTGAGCAGGACAAAGACAGATCAGTGATTGATTAAATGATTGATTGATTGATTGGGGTTAAACGCCGTTTTCAACAATATTTCAGTCATATCACGGTGACCTGTTCACCTACTCATATGTTTCCTGGTTTTCTCACACCAGTTCTCCACACAGCATTCTTTCCAGCAAGTGGCTGCTTGTCCACACATACCGATATGAGCTACCGGGGATCGGCACAGAGACGGATCAGACTGCACGGATGCGCGGTTTGTTTTGATCTACACTGGTCGCAAATACCTTACGGACCATTTTCGTATAGGACCCTTCATATATAAAACCATTTTATTTCATATTCATCTTGTCGATAACATGCAAAATGGCTTACCTTACGACCAATTTGCGTAGAGGACCCTTCATATATAAAACCATTTTATTTTATATTAATCTTGTCGATATCTTGGTTTATTTAAAATGGCTTACCTTCCATTACTTTCCGGGTTGAATTAGAAACTTGCCATTGATTTACATCATATTTTAATTTAAATCCATTTAGATGAAGCCATGTACAAGTAACCCAAGCAATGAGTTCGTCGATTTTAAGAGGCGAACACATCCTGTTAAGCAAATTATTCATTACAAAGGTAAATCGTAAATTAAAGTTGAGATTAAGTGATCTATAGATAGACAGTTTGGACTTATTCGTGAAATTTCGTGCCGTCATGTTCTAAGGCAGAATTATGTTACATGGATCTATAAATAGATATGTTGGATTCAGTTCTGCTGGAGTTGTAGATTATAATATGTTCGGTTAATTTAATAGTTTGTTTGGATGACTCACCCTACTCTCATACAGGGGACTTTATAGGTATCAATTGAAATCGTTGAAATCAATGTGGGAACATTAGAACTTACTTATTATGACCAAGAACTCCTTGTCCAAAATATTTACATATCTTAGCCTCTATTCTATGTTTTTCCCCAAAAGCAGACGACTCAGACGATTTGTCATATCAGGTATTTGGGTGGCATGGGCTAGCCTCTGATTAAACTACAGAGTTTGCAAGTTGTGTTAGGTCTTCAACGGATTCAACGGATTCTTTGATTAGCAGTAGGATTTCACATGAAGCGATGGATTAGAAATGGCAAAGATACAATGTAGTTAACCCTTTTCCTCATATGAACATTCTGCAGCAGACGACTTTGACCATATGTTGTCAAGAAATGGAAAGCATCTATAATTGAATGGATAACGTATGACTAAAAGTGGAAAACATGCTGGCAAAAGGAGAAATTGCTCGTTTTGCAATTTCTTCTTTTGTCACTATGCTTTCAAAAAGCTGTCTGATGCAGAGGCATAAAAAACCGTCTATATGACGGAAAGGGTTAAACATTGATATCATTCAAGACGTTAAGCTTTGGACGCAATTAGGATTGTCAAAAGAGTCTTCTCCCTTTACCTGATGCAGACAATTTTTATTCTTCTACCGTAATTTATTTAGAGGAACCATCAATTTTTATTCTTCTACAGTAATTTATTTAGAGGAACCATCAATTTTTATTCTTCTACAGTAATTTATTTAGAGTAACCATCAATTTTTATGCTTCTATCATAATTTATTTAGAGGAACTATCAATTTTATGCTTCTACCGTAATTTATTTAGAGGAACCATCAATTTTTATGCTTCTTCCGTAATTTATTTAGAGGAACCATCAATTTTTATTCTTCTACAGTAATTTATTTAGAGGAACCATCAATATTTATTCTTCTACAGTAATTCATTTAGAGGAACCATCAATCTTATGCTTCTACCGTAATTTATTTAGAGGAACCATCAATGTTATGCTTCTACCGTAATTTATTTAGAGGAATCATCAATTCTTATGCTTCTTCCGTAATTTATTTAGAGGAACCATCAATTTTATGCTTCTACCGTAATTTATTCAGAGGAACCATCAATTTTTATGATTCTTCCGTAATTTATTTAGAGGAACCATCAATTTTTATAATTCTTCCGTAATTTATTTAGAGGAACCATCAATTCTATGATTCTTCCGTAATTTATTTAGAGGAACCATCAATTTTATGATTCTTCCGTAATTTATTTAGAGGAACCATCAATTTTCATGATTCTACAGTAATTTATTTAGAGGAACCATCAATGTTTATGTTTCTACAGTAATTTATTTAGAGGAACCATCAATTTTATGATTCTTCCGTAATTTATTTAGAGGAACCATCAATTCTTATGATTCTTCCGTAATTTATTTAGAGGAACCATCAATTTCATGGTTCTTCCGTAATTTATTTAGAGCAACCATCACTTTTATGATTCTACAGTAATTTATTTAGAGAAACTATCAATTTTATGATTCTTCCGTAATTTATTTAAAGGAACCATCAATGTTTATGATTCTACTGTAATTTATTTAGAGGAACCATCAATTTTTATGCTTCTACCGTAATTTATTCAGAGGAACCATCAATTTTTATGATTCTACAGTAATTTATTTAGAGGAACCATCAATTTTTATGCTTCTACCGTAATTTATTTAGAGGAACCATCAATTTTTATGCTTCTGCCGTAATTTATTTAGAGGAACCATCAATTGTTTATGCTTCTACCGTAATTTATTTAGAGGAACAGTCAATTTTTAATGCAAGGTTTAAAGAAATGTTTATGTCGTACCCTTTTCCACCATAGACGCACTTTGACGCATATACAGCAGAGGAAATTAAAACATACAATTTCTCCTTTTGACACAATGTTCTCAACTAGAGATTGTCCATGTCTTTAGTAGATGTTTTCCATGTCTTTAGTTTTCAATGCCGTCTGCTGCAGATTTGTTGTATGTGGGAAAGTGTTAAGGCTGTTGATTATAAAGCTAGTATCATTGTGAATCGGTCTGATCCACCAGGATGTTAGAAAACATCCCATTGCTTGTTGTATTTTGTTTTCCTGTGTGTATATCCATCCCAAACAAATTACAGGCGGTGTTACGATGTCCAAGGTTTTCAAATTTTGTCATAATATGAATTAAGTTGTCGATAGCATCTTGTTTATAGGCAGGCTTGTTTGTTTCTGAATAGAGAATATATTGAAGGAAGAACATGTACACCTTAGAATTCACAACAATCCACTCATCTCACTTATCTTGCCGTTCAACCCTATATCCAGCTGGTGTATTGACCGAACGATAGCTTTCGTAGTGTAATGCTGGAGGGACAAGGTTTGCTTGGTGAGGTATCAATGTTAAACATCCAGTGGTACAGGTGCTCGAGTACTTTTTGTTTTGAATACTGTGTGACCTCAATATTCGTACTTGTTCATTGATGTCTTCATTCAAATACAATTGTTTAAATGAATCGCAGCTACACACCGAAATAACATGTGATGTTAAAGACGTTTCACATTTAAGAAGAATCTTCTCACACATATGATGCCGTTCACTCTGTAGACAATGTGTAATACTTTAAATTTCTTAACAACATCCTTTTTCGATCCACGTTTATGGTTATCAACATGATCATGGCGATACATTGTGCTATTTGAAGGCGTTAGTATGGGATAAAGTAGCATTATGCTGATCGTATCGTGTCTCTCCTTCAGTGTGATCTTCTAAACACTCGGTATTTATAAAAACTGATCTACGCTTACACAAGCTAAGCATTTGTTTAGTGGTGTTTCTCAACATAGCAGTAGATTTTGGTTCAGTGCGTGTGAGTGTTCAGATATTGTCCTCCCTTGAACTCTCATTATACTTTGTCCCCGTCCAAACAATACAACGTGCAACACCTCACGATGTTATTACATGTCAATGACCATAGAAACCGATACCAGTGTTCTGGTATGTCCTCTAAGACATCCTGTATGTGTCGGAGTAGCCGGAACAGCTGGAACTCCGGCTACTCCGGCTGAATAAACTTGCTGTATTAACCATCAGGTACAACCGGAGTTCCGGCTACCGCTGTATCAACCGGCCGGAACAGCTTTATATGATATTACTACGACTGTACTAACCAGCCGAAAAAAATATGAGTCCGGCTATTTTGGTCATCCTAAAGCTTAAACGACATGCATTATGTTGAACTACATTGTCTGTACATTTTTATCGGCAGCTAGAGAATCTCATAGGCCTTTAACGATTGCAGAATCGAACATGGTGGGCACTACACAAGTTATAATCTTGTTTTAAGCTCAAACAGGACGTGTGCAAATTCGGGAAATCGAACCAGTATCAACCAGCCTGAAGAGCCGCAGCTCCGCCGACTCAAGCTGTATGTATCGTCGTTGAACATAATCGTTTCGACAATTATGACTGTCTTCGCGGACAAGCTTGGATTATGTGCGAACATATTGTCTTGAAATTCTACTATTGGCTTGATTTTGTCACCTGGTCCTACTCGAAGCAAGATCAGAAACAGGGGGAAATCTTTATTCCGACCGTGCAAATCATAACGAGTATCAATCAGCCGGAATAACCGGAGTATCGACAACTGAGGTTGTATCGTTACTTGATTTTGTGTTTAATGCGACTCGGAGCCAAAGTCGGGCCAACTCCGGCTTGGTTTTGCAGTTAAACGCTCTAATTTGAACATGGCGGGTGCATTGTCGTGTCATACTCGTTTCACCTACATGTAGCATGTATCAATGTGCTGCTCAATCCATCTATCTTAAGAAATAGACAAGCAAAATCGATATCGGGAGCCACTCTGTCAGATATTTGGCTGAATGGATGCCAGTTGAACTCTCGAACAATAGGCCCGCTAAACCAAGGTGGTAGTCACTATGGCTGGGTTTTGCAGCGAGCTGGCATAAATCCGGGTCGAATCTGGCTAGCGTGAGTCGGAGCCAGAGTGTGTCATTTTCACCTGACATATGTCAGGATGCCAGTTAAACTTATTCGAGAAAAATATAGCTGGAGTTGGGCTGTAGACTTGCCCAAAATGCCAATACATCTGAACACAGCGGCTAGCTGCCATGAATCCGGGTGGAGTTCGGCTATTGCAACTCGAAGCCAGAGTTTGGAACTTTCACATTATACATGTCAGAATGACGGGTGCAATATCGGGACCTTGTCGGGAAATCCCAACTCCGGCTAGGCATGGCAGCAGGCTGACGCAACTTGGCGAAACAGGTCCTCGTGCAACACGAAATCAGTTTGAGGCGCTTTCACCTTGCATGCATCAATCAACCGCCCATCCATCTATCTCGAACAATATGCACGCCGAAACGAGAGTGGGAGCCACTATGTCGGCGAGTGTGTTTATTTCACCTGACATATATCAGGATATCAGTTAATCTCTCTGAATCGAGCAAAATACAGCCGGAGTTTGGCCATATACTAGCCCAAATACCAACTTCATCTAAACATTGCAGCAGCCTGCTGCCATAAATCCGGGTGGAATCCGGCTTGAGCGGCACGGAGCCAGAGTGTGGCAATTTCACCTGGCATATTTCAAAATGCCAGTTAAATTCTATAATTCGAACAGGACGGGTGCAAAGTCGGGACTTTGTCGGGAAAGCTAGACTCCGGCTGGGCATGGCCTCAAACTGACTTCGTGTTTCACGAGGACCTGTTTCACAAAGTTGCGTCAGTCGACTGTCATGCTCAGCCGGTGGTGGGATTTCCCGACAAAGTTCCGACTTTGTACCTATCCTGTTCGAATTATAGAGTTTAACTGGCATCCTGACATGTGTCAGGTGAAAGTGCCACACTCCAAGTTTTACTAGCCTGATTCCGCCCGTATGTTAGGCAGTTGGCTACAATGTTCAGATGTGTTGGCATTTTGGGTAAGTCTACAGCCCAAATCCGGCTTATGTTTCTCGAATAAGAGAGTTTAACTGGCACTCTAACATATTTCAGATGAAAGTGCCACACCCTGGCTCCAAGTCACGCTAGCTTGATTCCACCCGGATTTAAACCAAGCCGGAGTTGGGGCGACAAAGTGGCCCCCAACCGCGTTTTGCCGTGCCTATTGTTCGAGACAGATGGATTTGGCGGTTGATTGATGCATGCCAGGAGAAAGCGCATCAAACTGAATTCGTATTGCATGAGGTCCTGTTTCGCAAAGTTGCGTAGGCCAACTGCCATGCCCAGCCTGATTTGGGATTTCCCGACAAAGTCCTGAATTTTCACCCGTTTCGTCCTGTTCGAATTATAGAGTGTAAGGTGAAAGTACTTCGCTCTGGCTCGAGTCAAGCTATGCGGAATCCATCAAGATTAATGGCAGCTGACTGCAATGTTCAGATGAATTTAGCATTTTGAGCAAGTCTACAGACTAACTTCGGCTGTATTTTGCTTAAATAAGAGAATGCAACTGGCATCCTGACATATGACAGATGAAAGTGACACACTATGGATGCAGGTCACGCTAGCCGGATTCCACACGGATTCATAGCAGCCGGCTGCAAAACCCAGCCGGAGTTTGGCTGACAGAGTGGCTCCCATCCTCGTTTTAACGTGCCTATTGTTCGAGATAGATGGATTTGGCGGATGCATACCAGGCGAAAATGCCTGAAACAAACTTCGTGTTGCATGAGATGCTGTTTTGCCAAGTTTCGTCAGCCGGTTCACATGCCCAACCGAAGTTGGGATTTCCCGACAAAGTCCCAATTTTGCACCTGTCCTGTTCGAATTATAGAGTTTAAATGGCATCCTGACATGTAAAAGTGCCACACTCTGGCTCCAAGTCGCATTAACAGGAGTTCACCAGGATTTATGGCAGCTGGCTGCAATTTTCAGATGAAGTTGGTATTTTGGGCAATACTACAGCCCAACTCAGACTGTATTTTACTCGAATAACAGTTTAACTGGCATCATAAGATATACCAGGTGAAAGTGGCACAATCTGGCTCCTAGTCACGCTAGCCGTATTCCAACCGGATTTATGGCAGCCGGCTGCAAAACCCAGTCGTATTTGGGCCGACAGAGTGGCTGCCATCTCGTTTGGCGTATCTTTTGTTCGACAGTTTAACTGGCATCCGTCCTGCCGGATTTATGACAGAGTGGCTCCTGATATCGATTTTGCTTGCATCTTTTTCGAAATAGATGGATTGAGAGGCCCATTGATACATGTCAGGTGAAAGCGATCCAAACTGAACTAAAACACGACTTTGCACCCGTCCTGTTAGAAACTTTAACTACAAAAAGTAGCCGGAATTTGGCCGACTATGACTCCAAGTCGTACTTAGTACAAGATTAAGTCAAGATATAATGTTCCAGATAATTTCAAGATACTTCAGTTGGTTGAAGCTTGTCTATATAGACAGTTTAGACTCGCCGTTACTAACAGCCGGAGTTGTGAAACTCCAGCTATTCCGCCGGCGGATTGATACTCGTTAAGTGTTCCAGGATTTGCACCCAACATGTTAGAGTTAACATTTTAGCCGACATCCTGACACGTTTTGCCCCGGCGGTCGGAATTGAGATTTTCCTCCAAAATGTCCCGACTTTCACTTATTCGAGTTTAGCCTGCTGCAACCGATGTCCTGATTTTGCGTTTAGTCGCAGCATGTGACAAGCCAAGCCAAGAGTAAAATTTCGAGACAATGTGTTCGCACATAATTCAAGCTTGTCCGTAAAGGCAAATACAGCCTCAGGCTGCTCAGGCCGATGGTACTGGTTCGATTTCCCGAAATTGCACACGACTCGTTTGAGTTAAAAAAGAGTATAACTTGTGTAGTGCCGACAGAATTTCTCCCACAAGGTTCGATTCTGCATTCGTTTAAGGCCTACGAGATTCACTAACTGCCATTTTAGTATCACAATATAGCATATATTAAAATGTATAGACAGTGTATTTCAACATAAGTCATGTTGTTTAAGCTTAAGGATGACCACAATAGCTGTAATGATGTTTTTTGCTAGTAAGTACAGTCGTTGTAATAGGAAATACAGCTGGCCCGGCCGTTTAATACAGCTGTAACTCCGGTTGTCCCGGCTAATTAATACAGCCGGAGAAGCCGGACTCCGGGCTCTTCCGGCTAGTTAATTTAGCCGGAGCAGCACCGGCTAACTTCACGCAATGTCTCCTTTTGCCACAATCTTTTTAATTATTTATAATAGTTAGGTATGTCTCTGTGTTCGCATAAATTTATTGGCCATCTGCTGTGGATTTGTTGCATGTTGGAAAAAGTTAACTTCATTCCAATGCATTTTTCTTTTATTTCATTCATATGCCATGTTTTTTAATCATTTTTTCTATAAGATTGTGGCCTTCATAGGAACAGCAAAAACATAAAGAAATAGTCAAAAGCAAATGACGGTCTAAAGAAAAGCATTCTGTAAATTTGCTAAAACTGTGTGTATTTTGTTTGCAAAAAGACTCCGTGGGTAATCTGACAATTTAATCTTGTTCGACGGGAGATCGACACAAAAACTCTCCGATAGCCATGCTATTTGTATTATGTTGATCTGCTTCATCTTTTATTTAAACTGGGCCTAATAGTTATATCCAATACACATCTTTTGTTTAAAGTTAATTGCTAACACACGATTTGATATTGAAACTAATACTACGTCTATCCTTAAATACAAACTTCACATACCGCTAAATTTATATAAATGAATCCTTAACGCTATTATATTGTATTTGGGTTTTACGCGGTTTTCATTATTATTCCAGGTATATCACGGCGACATCTCACTTAATCATGATCCCTGGGTAAACAAACCAGTACAATAGCTAGGAAATGTGCAATGCCCAAGGGAGTTCCGTCATAACCGTTGCGTCCGGTTCCAAATCCCCGGGGTTTACCACTTTGCATTGGCAGCATCGTTAGTTGTAACTTAGTGAGTCTATCAAAACTATGTAACATGTCGAGGGTTTGGTTTGGGTTAATTGTCTTCGGCTCAAAGCAGCGGCGTTTGCATTACTGACTGGCCGAATCAGGATAGGTAGACCAGTAGTACTGATAACCTAACCAGTAAATGCCGTTATATAACTGAACAATTTTTATTAGCGGCGTCAAAAAAAATGCGCGAACTTAGCCGGAGTAGACTGAACAGCCAAAAAATGAACATGCCAGGTAAAAGTAATATACTCGAGCTCCGAGTCATGCTAGCCGGATTCCAACCGGATTTATGACAGCCGTTTGCAAGACCCACCCGGAGTTTGGCCGACAGAATGGCTCACACCCTTATTTTGGCGTGCCATTGTTCGATAATTATGAATTGGGCGGTTGATTGATGCATACCAGGCGAAAATGCCTCAAACTGACTTCGTGTTGCATGAGCTCCTGTGCACCGATGTTGCACCCGTCCTGTTCAAATTATATAGTGTAACTGGTATCCTGACATGTGTCAGTTGAAAGTTCCGCACTCTGGCTCTGAGTCACACTAGCCGGATTCCGTCCTGGTTAATAGCAGCAGGTTGCAATGTTTAGATGAAGTTGTCTGTTTAGGCAAGTCTACAGCCCAACTCCGGCTGTATTTTGCTCGAATTAGAGATTTGCACTGGCATCCTGACAAATGTCTGGCTCCAAGTCACGCTAGCTTAATTCCATCCGGATTTATGGAAGACAGCTGCAAAATCAAACCGATGTGTGCCTGCCAGGGTGATTCGCATCCTCGTGCCTAATGTTCGGAATAGATGGATTGGGCGGTTGATTGATGCATGCTAGGTGAAAGCGCCTCAATTTGACCTCGTGTTGCATGATATGCTGTTTTCTCTAAGTTGCGTCAGCCGGCTGCGACTTTACACTTGTTCGAATTATAGAGTATAACTGGCATCCATACATGTGTGAGATAAAAGTGCTATACTCTGGCTCCGAGTCGCACTGGTCGGATTTCCCGCGGATGTATGGTATCTGGACTTAGAAAGTTTAGCCTGCTGCAGCCGATGCCCGCATCTGGCTTGGAATCGCATAAACTGACAAATCAAGCCAAGAGTAAAAGTTCAAGACAATGATTGTGTTCGCACATAATTCAAGCTTGTCCGTTAAGACAGTTAGCGCAAGCTAATAAATGCTTGAGTTGGCGAAGCTCCGGCTGTTCAGGCTGGTCGAAACTGGTTCGATGTCCTGAATTTGCACACGTCCTCTATGAGTTAATACTACTTGTTAAGTGCCGACAGAATTGCTCCCACCAGGGTCGATTTTGCAATCGTTCAAGGTCTATGAGATTCACTAACTGCCGTTTTAGCATCAAAATCCAACCAAAATTAAAATGTACAGACAATGTATTTCCACATAATGCATGTCGTTTAAGCTTTAGGATGACCAGAAGAGCCGACATGATATTTGTTTCGGTTGGTTAGTACAGTCGTAGTTATATGAAATATAGCTGTCCCGGCCGGTTGATACAGCCGGAGTAGCCAGAACTCTGGTTGTTCCGGCTGGTTCCCGCTGTTTCGGCTACTTTGGCTAACTTCACGCGCATGAAATAACGTCATAATCTTTACTTTCATCTTTGTAATACTCAAACTGTCTAAACAACATCCTCAGTCGATCCACGTTTCTTGTGGTCAACATGATCCTGGGGATATATTTTGCTAGCTGACGTAAGTATGGGATAAAGAAGCATATTGCTAAGTATGTCTCTACTTCAATATGATCTTCTACAAAATCGATATTTATAAAATAAGTTTCAATTAAATGTTATAATAATACAGCCTGATTAGCTGATTTACTTTTACACAACCTAAGAAATCTGTTCGTGCTTTTTAACAACATAGCAGTACAACTTTGGTACTGTGCTGGTGATGGTTCAGATATTGTTCTTGGTTGAACTTTCACTATATTTGTTACACGCTAAGACAATACAACTTACAACATCTCCCCGATGTTATCAAATGTCAATGACCATAGAAAGCTACACCAGTGTTCTAGCATGTCCTCATCCTGTACATGTCTAAGAGTTCTGTACCCAAGCCTATCAAACCTTTTCTCATCCGGAATAAAATAGTTTGGGCATCGAATCTCTTTTACCCAGTGCAATTCTATTCTAATGCAAAAACTGTAGAAAACATTCTAAAAGGTTTCTACGTCTCACGAATGCGCAAGGAGTTTTTCAATTGCATAAAGCACACATGTTTTGCAGTGATATGAATAAATAGATTTAGGGGCACGTTAATTTATAATATTTGTCCTAATCATCTTAAGAAGAACGCTACATTTGTGTTGTGTCGAATTAAGACTAGCCATGAGTTTACGTTCCTAGAGTGAGAAATTCTCCATTCAATCAAACCATTTTGACTTGATGGATGATTTATTCCCACGTAGAAACATCCGCATTCTTTTGCGTTGTTAACCCGTTTGTGTAAATGAGCTTAATACAAATCAGCTTTGCCTCGTACGTCTCTGAGGGTTAAACAAAATCGATTGCACACATACGTTTTAGAGTGCTAAAATCAAATCAATTTTGAACCATACGTCTTTGTGGGCTAAAATCAAATCGGTTTTGACGCGTCTTAGGGGTCTAAAAACAAATCCATTTTGACTTGTACGGCTACATGGGCTAAAATCAAATCCATTTTGACGTGTATGCCTTTGTGGGCTAAACACAGATAGATGTTGACGTGTAGCCTTTGTGGGCTAAACACAGATATATGTTGACGTGTAGCCTCTGTGGGCTAAACACAGATAGATGTTGACGTGTAGCCTCTGTGGGCTAAACACAGATAGATGTTGACGTGTACGCCTTTGCGAGCTAAACACAAATATATTTTGATACGTCTGAAATATCTGCCTGCACGACCATGCTGAGGAACCAAATATCTACTGCCTGAAACCGTCTCTGACTAATTGGTGAGCAGGGCAAAGACAGATCAGTGATTGATTGATTAATTTATTGGGTTTAACGCCATTTTCAACAATATTACAGTCGTATCACGGCGGCCAGTTCACCTACGCATATGTTTCCTGGATTTCTCACAATAAATCTCCACACAGCACACTTTCCAAGTAACTGGCTTCTTTTCCACATAAACTGTTCTTAGCAACCGGGGCTCGGAACAGAGAAAGATCGGACTGCGCGGATAGTTATCGATCTACACTGGTCGCAAATGCGTTACGGTTCATTTTCGTAGAGGACCCTCATATAACAATAAAACAAATTTGAGTTTATATTAATCTTGTCGATTACATGGTTTATGTAAAATGGCTTACCTTCAATTAATGTCCAGGTTAAAATATAAACTTGTCATTCACTGACATCACATTTTAATTGAAATCCATTTAGATGAACTCATGTTTGTTAGAAGTATTCCAGCAATGATTTCGTCGGTTTTAAGAGGCGAACACTTCTTGTTTAGCAAATTATTAATTACAAAGATAAGACGTAAATTAAAATTGAGATATATTGTCGTTACAACAAAGATCTATTGTTTGGATTCGTGCCATCATGTTCTATTTAAGGCACGTATGGTACATGGATCTATAAATAGCTGTAAGTAATTGGACTCAGTTCTGCTGGATTGTAGAATTAAATATGTCCGACATGAAAAAAAAAGTTCATCATGGGACTTAACTGAATAGCGTTTTGCTACTCTTACATTACGTAAATATAAGTATGACATACGTTGAAGAAAGGTGGGCTAAGATAGGACTCATAGAAATATGTGAGGCAAGATCTCCATCCACTTATCCTAGAGAAATTATAAATTTGAATTTGCTTTCATTCAATTTCAAAAGTTTAAAGATAATATATATATATATATATATTATATATATATATATCTTTCCATGCACACCAGTTAGTATATCTTTTTCTGTGTATTGAGGGTATTCTCCTTTAGTCACAATGTTTTCATTTTGTTGTATTACTTGTAACTTTATTTATAGAGATTTCCCATGATTGATGTTGCCAATATTATTTCAAAGTCGTCTGCTGAAAAAATGTTGTATGTGGAAAAAGGTTTTTAAAAAAATCAATACAAAATCACTCCTGATAAATCCAATGTAATGTATTTCAAATGAGTGTAGATTCACATAGGATAGTAAATTTGTATTATCTTCATGGGATTCTAACCATTAAGCCAATTGTTTTAAAATAGTTCGTTTGAATGACTGTAATCCTACCCCGATACAGATGACTTTAGAAGTCTATACAATATCGATATTTTGAAAACATTCTGGGAAAAGTAGATATTACTCATTATTAGTTTTCCATTCCCAAAATAATTGTAAACTATGTATTATTTCATTCTATTATTTAACCCTTTCCCGTACAACACATCTGCAGCAGACGGCTCTGTAAACATAGCGACAACTTTGTAAACATAGTGACAACAATTTGAAAACTCTCCATAAAAGATGGCTTTATTGTTAAATAAATGTGAAAACAATGTAGCCACCGGAGAAACTGCTCATCAAAAGCCGTCTGCTGTAAATAAATATTGTAATATTTACCTGATGCACACAATCGTAGTAATTTATTTAGAGGAACCGACAATGTTTATTCTTCTACAGTAATTTATTTAGAGGAAACGACAATGTTTATTCTTCTACAGTAATTTATTTAGAGGAAATGACAATGTTTATTCTTCTACAGTAATTTATTAAGAGGAAATGACAATGTTTATTCTTCTACAGTAATTTATTTAGAGGAACTGACAATGTTTATTCTTCTACAGTAATTTATTAAGAGGAACAGTCGATTGTTATGCTTCTACAGTAATTTATTTAGAGGCACCGTCAATGTTTATTCTTCTTCAGTAATTTATTTAGAGGAACCGTCAATGTTTATTCTTCTCCAGTAATTTATGTAGAGGCACCGTCAATGTTTATTCTTCTCCAGTAATTTATTTAGAGGAAATGACAATGTGTATTCTTCTACAGTAATTTACTTAGAGTAATTGGCAATGTTTATTCTTCTACAGTGATTTATTTAGAGGAACAGTCAATTTATATACTTCTACAGTAATGTATTTAGAGGAACTGACAGTGTTTATTCTTCTACAGTAATTGATTTAGTGGAAACTACAATGTTTATTCTTCTACAGTAATCTATTTAGAGGAACAGTCAATTGTTATGCTTCTACAGTAATTTATGTAGAGGAACAGTCAATTGTTATGATTATACGGTAATTTATTTAGAGGAACTGACAATTGTTATGCTTCTATGGTAATTTATTTAGAGAAACAATCAATTTGTAATGCTTCTTCTTTACATAGGTTGAAAGAAAACGAGAGAAATTTCTCAAAATGTTTTTAATTTTATGAAATGTATCCCCTCATGTTTTCCTTGTACATTGTTAACCCTTTCCCACCTATTGACGAATTATGACGCATCTACAGCAGACGACTTTTGAAAAAGCAGAAATTGCTCAAAACCAGCAATTTCTCCATTTTACACAATGTTTTTAACATTTCTTCAGTCATTTTACCTTCATTTCTATAGAATTGCCATGTCTTTAGTTTGCAATGTCGTCTGCTGTAGATTTGTTGTATGTGGGAAAGTGTTAAGGGTGATGATTTCAAAACTAGTATATCAGGACAATGGACAAACTTGGTCTGCAATAGGTTGTGCTGTTGTTAAATGTGTCCTAATAATGTTTTACGGGAACTATTGGAGTCATTGTGCATGTTTGGTTGGCAGTTTAACTACTTCTTTCATCCAACAAATCTGCAACAGACGACTTTAAAAACATTTAGGAAAAGGTATAGAAATGTTCTATAAATGAAAGAGCGATTAATTGAATGAAGTTGAAATCATTGTGGCAACATGTCAACTGCAGATGTGCCTACAGGTGGGAAAGGCTTAATTCTTACTAGATTCACCTCCAATTGCCAAGAA
>JAUELF010081312.1:0-16131 GCA_031471495.1 Clinocardium nuttallii | reverse complement strand
TACGGTCTCTACAGTGACTACTCATTACGGTCTCTACAGTGACTACTCATTATGGTCTCTACAGTGACTACTCATTACGGTCTCTACAGTGACTACTCATTACGGTCTCTACAGTGACTACTCATTATGGTCTCTACAGTGACTACTCATTAGGGTCTCTACAGTGACTACTCATTACGGTCTCTACAGTGACTACTCATTATGGTCTCTACAGTGACTACTTATTACGGTCTCTACACGGTCTCTACAGTGACTACTCATTACGGTCTCTACAGTGACTACTCATTACGGTCTCTACAGTGACTGCTCATTATGGTCTCTACAGTGACTACTCATTATGGTCTCTACAGTGACTACTCATTACGGTCTCTACAGTGACTACTCATTAGGGTCTCTACAGTGACTACTCATTACGGTCTCTACAATGACTACTCATTACGGTCTCTACAGTGACTACTCATTACGGTCTCTACAGTGACTACTCATTACAGTCTCTACAGTGACTACTCATTACGGTCTCTACAGTGACTACTCATTACGGTCTCTACAGTGACTACTCATTAAGGACTCTACAGTGACTACTCATTACGGTCTCTACAGTGACTACTCATTACGGTCTCTACAGTGACTACTCAACTATTTTTTATCTCCAGAAAGTTCTCAAATGGCAAAAAAACAGGAACTAATATTTTGACTAAATGTTTTCAAAAGTCATCTTTGCATGTCACATAAAAAAGAGTTAACTTACCTGTAAACTCCACAACTAATGGCAGGTATGGCTATGGACGTTACATTCTTCACCGTTGCCTGTTTCATTGATTTTAACACCGACTCGGCCAGCAATGACTCCTCATTGTGTGTCCCATCATTCCAAACTGGACCGACAATATGCACAATGTACTTGGCTCGCATTTTCCCCGCTGAACTTACAAAAGCCTCCCCTTCTCCAAGTTCCCCTTCATCTCGGATGTAATCTTTACATGCCTCTTGGATTGCACTGCCACCTGAAATATAAATTTCATTCCTTCTAACTGTTTACTGGCTATAATATTTACATGCCTCTTGCATGGCACCACCATCTGTCATATGAATTTCATTCCTTGTAACTGTTTACTAGACATAATCTTTACATGCCTCTTGGATGGCACTGCTATCTGTAATATAAATTTCATTCCTTTTAACTGTTTACTGGACATAATTTTTACATGTCTCTTGGATGGCACTAGCTGCTATCTGTAATATAAATTTCATTCCTTATAACTAGGGATGGGATACTGAAATCTAAATTTGAATATTTGTTTTACTTATTCGAATTCGAATATATATTCGAATATATTCGAAAAATTGTTATCCTATTTTAGAATTATCCGAATACTGATACAGTTCCGTTTCCTCCTACAGATAATGGGATTTTCCAAGTATAAGTATAAGCTTTTGTTTACGTATATATCGCATGTTTTTAAATGACATTACACTCTCTTTTTTCTCAACAGATATATTTGAATTTCAAGTTGATGTAAATAAAATAAAAAAAATCCCCTCAAAACGATAAACCGAATAGCAATGTTTTTATTCAACTGTCACTTGTTTACCGAATTTAGTATTTAACTGAATCAAATGTTTAACAAAATACTTATATATCTTATTAAAAAGCATAGGGTGTTGCGTGATATTTTGGTTATTTTGTTTTACCGATTTCGTATTTTAACTGTGTGGTGTAAGAAAACAAAATGGCAGATGATTCAATTTAACAGCTGATGTGAATTCAATTTTAAAGAGGAGAAGAGGACGCTGCATTCTTTAGAGTTGTAATGCAATATGTTCAATATGATTTATTCAATTATTGCAAAAGCTGTCTATGATGTAACACCGAATATGTTTTGGTAAAGATAGGAAACTTGACTTTCACTTGCGTAAATTATATGCAGACTGTCACCGTTGATACATGTGTGTTAATTCAAAAATTATAAAAGTTAAAACTGGGGTAAACATAAGCATGACAATTATCGATTTTTTAATTGCTACTTAAGGTTTGACATGTGTCATAAAAACACAAAAATTAACACATACACACTCTTTATCACTTCACCCTTAACATTATTAGCTCCAACTCGCGACCTCTGTCAGAATTTTACTTAAAATATTTTTTTTTTTTTTTTTTGTTAACATAAATCATAAACGGAAAACGAATATTCTTATTCAAAAAACGTATTAGAATATTCGAGTATTCGTTCCCATCCCTACTTTTAACTGTTTACTCGACATAATCTTTGCATGTCTCTTGGATGGCACTTAAACTGCTATCTGTAATATAAATTTCATTCCTTATATAGTTTACTGGATATGATATTTTAACCAGTGTGTGACACATCTTTATTACATTTAAATACATCAAAGAAAAGGATATCTCGGTGTAAGAAAATTCATAATCGTTGATTTACATTTAATTAACACCAGTGCATTAAACTACCTATAATCTAGTACACAATTGCACATGCGTGCCCCTCCCTTTTTCCACGGTCACGCCTCATCCGAAAATAATGTGCAAAGTAGGTAAAGGACAAAAAATAATCCCCAGTAAACATAAAATATGGTGGAAGACGCGTAATAAAAAAATTAATGTATTACAACAAATAACAATGAAATGTAATAAACAGATTATTCAATTTATTTTTTCAAAGATTAGAATATAATTCACTCTAGAAGATCCGTCAGGAGTCACTTTCTTTGAAAAAATAAGTTGAATAAACTCTATGTGTTTGTTCACGTCACACGCAAGTCGATCTTCGATATTTTGCAACCACCGCAGATCCTGATGCGGGTAGTCTGATTTTGATTTTCCCTGTTGGTCATTAGGTAAGATAGGCATTATATATTCCCTGTTGGTCATTAGGTAAGATAGGCATCGTGAATTTCTCCGAATAACCTGCACCCTAACTATGTAATCACACTATAAAAATATATTTTCTCGATTGCGGTTTTCCGTAAGATAAAGATCATTCTAAAATCCGAGATCTATTGAATTGGAAAAAAGAATCAAAGACTTCATGCCATATTTTAAAATTAAACTATTATCATTATATATAAAAGTTATATGATGCTTTGTTATTTCGTATTCCCATTTAAAGAGCATGTGGTCGATATTAAGCATTATTCGTTTTGTTTCATCTGTTACATTTGACAGTTTTTAATCCTCTTTTCTGATTCAGATGTATTTACACGCCTTTGCAATAGCTAACTTTTGAAAACTATGTGTGCTCATAAATGACATACGAGCATAATATTTTTAATGAGATAAGATTAGATAGACATATAGTTGATCGATGTTGTTCTTTTTTTTATGTATTTGAATGTGTTCTTTCATGAAGTAGGGTAATTTTGTGATGACAATGTTAAAAAGGGCGAATTGGCGTAGTTGAGGAATGCAGGCTATAAGAGTTACAAAGGAACTCAAGAATGGATTGACAATTTAGCTTATAAAGAAACGTAGTGCGTTAACATGAACCTGAAATTTAGTTAATTGACAAGAAGGAGAACACGAGTATGGACAGTCTGGAGAAATACAAAATAAAATAATCTTTAAGTCGCCGGTAATAACCTTTGAATGCAAATGATTCCAAAATAGTACAGTTGCGTTTGTTTAAAACTACTTAGATTTGATACATATGTAAAGAAATTCATGTTTCCAATGTTTTATGTTTGTGTTTGATTAACCTCGTTATTTAGTTTATTTTAAGATATTGGCGATTATATTTACTCTTTCCTGATTAGACATGCAGCAAACGCTAATGCTAAATTTTCATTACAATATGATAATTATTTAACGTCATTTTCTCTGTGAAAATATGATTATACTTATGATGCAAAATTAATTTTGAGAAAAGGAAAAAGCCTTCAACAATTTAACCCTTTTCTCAACGTTTTAAAAGAAGACTGCTGCAAAGGTTTTCAATGTTTCTCAACAGGAAAAGGGTTAAGTGGATGTTTAGCTCACCTGAGCACGAATTGCGAGTTCGGCTATTGTGATTTGCGTTTCGTCCTTCGTCTTCCGTCCGTCTGTCCCTCCGTCTGTCCCTCCGTCTGTTCACTTTTTGCTATAAACATCTTCTTCTCCTAAACCAATATATTAATTTCATAATAATATAATAGGAATGTTCTTTAGGTGGCCCTCTTTCAAAGTTGTTAAACTAATTTAATTCCATTTAGAACGTTGGCTGCCGCGGCATCAGAAATGAGTAACCTGCCCAAACTTTAATAATCTTCTTGTCCAAAAGTACTGGTCCGATTTAATAATTATTTGGCACAAATGTTCCTTTGGAGACCCTTTACCAAGATGGTTTAAATAATTCCGATCCATTAAAAAAAATATGGCCAATAGGGGGCGGAACTCATTTTCGTTAAATATGCATTGTAAAAGATTTCAAAATATTCTTGTCCGAAAGTACTGGCCCGATTTAAAAAAATAACATGACACAAATGTTCCTTGAGGGACCGTCTACCAAGGTTGTTTAAATTATCTGGATCAATAAAAAAAAACAAGGCCTGTAGGGAGCCGGGCTTGTTTTCCTTATATTATCATTGTAAACTTTTTAAAGATCTTCTTGTACGAAAGTTCTGGCCAGTTTAAAAATAATCTAGCACAAATATTCCTTGAGGTACCTTCTTCCGAGAATGTTTAAAATATTCGGAACAGATAAAAAAAAACATGGCTTTTAGCGGGCGGGGCTTGTTTTTTCTTCTTATATGTGCATTGTAAAAACTTCTTAGATTAAATAAAATCAGGTGAGCGATATAGGACCATCATGGTCCTCTTGTTATTGCATGTAAATCTCAAATTGTCTTTCTGTATTTTGTTGTATTGACAACATATGTTGAATAACAAAAAACCTCGAATTAGTTCTTAATGAAAGCACTATGTGTATATTTAGCCTAATGGCGAATGTGACGTCACGATTAAATGAAAGGTTTACTTAATGCAGTCTTTTCCGGCGACATTGATGGCTTCCACCAACTTTCTCTTGTAGTGTACTTGGTCCAATATATCATACCATACATTCATGGAGTTAAACAGTTGGTAACTTAACCGCTATGTGAATGATCACAAAGCAAGAAAAAAACATTCGCTTCCATTAAACAGAAAGAACATTGCATATAAGGGAATTGGTGGGTGTCCTTATCGATTGGGTGACATGTGGCAAAGATCCCAGGGAAAAGTAAATGTCGCATTTAACCCTTTCCAAAATACAAGAAATCTGCAGCAGGCGACTTTGAATACATATATTTCCAAAGTTATGGGAAATTTGTATAAATGAAGGTACAGTTACAGGAAAAAAATAAAAAAAACATTGTAGCAAAAATAGGAATTGCTCATCATGAGAACATTTTTCAAAAGTCTGCAGCAAAGGCTGCGTCTATTTATGGGAATGGGTTATAGCTGGTCATGTAAACAATATTTAAACAAAATACCCGGTTACATTTACGTTTCTACTGATTACATGATGTATATGTAGTATTGTTATAACTATGTATTGTATTGCTGTATGCGATTTAAGAGGCTTAACTATTTGTCGTCGTTCTTAAGAATGTACTGAACTCAGAAGTTGAAATTTAAAAAAGATTGTTGTCAATTAAAACATATTAAGTCATTATATCTTTTTAAAATGCTTCAAAATTTAAAATAAAGTTGATTAAATTTGATTGAGAAAAAGGGCTTAACTTTTTCGTGAGCATTCCAAGCGCTGTCCAGTCGCCATGTTAGATTATGTAATATAACTGGGTAAAAAGAACATATTATTTAAATTTTAATTTAGAACTTGTATAGTATCATATTGTTTTGAAAAAAAGTAGTAAATATTGGAAAACCTTTATGACATTTGAAGATATGTGTGAAAAATAAATATATATATATATATATATATATTCATATTTTAACATTTTTTAGCCATTTAAACAAGAAAAGCTGAAAATATTGCCTAATGACATATACTTTTCTTTTTAATTTTTGATAAATGATCGTAATTGAAATAAAATAAAGAAGTTTCATGAAAAGTTAAATATTATAGATATGGTTTGTTCCTTATTTCAAAGTTTTGAACTTGTCTAATCTTAATTACGTCTGACAGAAATGGGTTCTCATTAGGGACAAAAAGTGTCTATTTTTTAGGTTTCATTACAACGTATCACGTGAACGTCCAAATATATGGATAAAATAACTTCAGAATGAGATTTAAACCCCGAGAAGACAAACAATTAGCATATCATCTTTCAAATATTGGTAATTTGAATGAAAACTTTTTGTTTCATGTACTGAAATAGCAAACAAATGCATATCATAAGGCTCCATACATGGATCTAGCAAACAATAAAGCCCAACTTCATAACATTTTTTTTTTATATTAAACAAACATCCAACTTTAAAAAAATACAATGTTACAACAAAAGTTAAATATTATGAAAAATCCACTTTTCAGTTCAGTACATCCTTATTTGTGTATCATTTGATATATAAGGACACAATATGTACCTTGCTTGCCCGTACTTGTTTAACGTCTTTCTTTCAATAGCAGTTGACCATTGCAACTTTGCCATATAAATATGTTACTTTTTTACATAGTTGGACAACGAAAAAACTTAGAAGGGCTTTAAAAAGAGGCTTTGTAAAGAATACTGCGCTGTCTAGATCGGACTGATTGGACAGAATGAGAGTTAAGAGAGGAAATAGAGATCCGAGTGGATCATTCCTTTAACGGAGGAGATGGAAGTAAGAATGGTGTCTCGTTTAGAGTTATATAGGCGTTTGTTACTGGACATTTGTGTAAAACAAATCAGGTTAATGAGACGAGAGTATATTGATATATATATATATATGTATATATATATATATGTATACATATTGATATTGGAGGACATTTGATGTATTAGTATTATGTATTATGCGTGAAGTAAATATTAAATATCGTGTAATTAAGACAGGTTTAAATGCGATTTAAGAGGCTGAAATAATTGTTATATTATGCTTTGTTTGCTTGCATGTATTTTAAGTATTTCAACCGCAATTGACCATTGCCTCAAGGATTGATATTTTCAAATATTCGTATATTAATGTGTCTACATGGTCAGATATCGAAAGAACTTAGAAGGACTTTAATAAGAGGCGTTGCAACTTTATCCAAATGGTGATGGGTTGTCCAGGTGGGAAATATGTGACAGAATGAGAGTTGAGAGAGGAGAAATAGATCTGGCTGGATCATTCCCGTAGAAGTGGAGATGGAAGTAAGAATGGTATCTCGCACAGGGTTATGTATGTGGTTTTCGGCTAACTGGTCAGTTGTGTAAATTTCCTGGTTAGGGAGACAAGTTGATATATTCAAATTGATATTGTTAAACATTTGATGTATTAGTATTATTTATTGTGCGTGAAATAAATATTAGACATCGTGTAAGTAAGACAGGTTTGAATGCGAATTAAGAGGCTGAATCTTTTGTTATATTTGGCTTTGGTTGCTTGCACGTTTATAACGTGTTTCAACAGCAATTGACCATTGCCTCCAGGATTGATATTTTCAAATAATCGTATGTTAATTTGTCTACATGGTTGGATATCGAAAGAACTTAGAAGGACTTTAATAAGAGGCGTTGCAACTTTATCCAAATTGTGATAATTAAGTTGTCCAGGTGGGACATATGTTACAGACTGAGAGTTGAGAGAGGAGATATAGATCCGGCTGGATCATTCCCGTAGAAGAGGAAATGGGAGTAAGATGGTATAGCGTATAGTTATGTAGGCGGTTGTCGTCTAATTGGTCATTTGTGTTAATTTCTTGGTTTGGGAGACGAGAGTAAATTGATATATACAAATTGATATTGTTAGACATTTTATGTATTAGTATTATTAATTGTGCGTGAAGTAAATATTAAATATCGTGTAAGTAAGAAGGGTTTGAATGTGATTTAAGAGACTGAATTATTTGTTTTACTATGCTTTGTTTGCTTGCACGTTTTTAACGCGGTTCAACAGAAATTGACGATTGCCTCCGGGATTGATAGTTTCAAATATTCGTATGATAATTTGTGTTCATGGTCGGACATCTAAAGAACTTAGAACGACTTTAGTAACAAACGTTGCAACTATATCCAAATGGTGATGGGTTGTCCAGATGGGACATATGTTACAGACTGAGAGTTGAGAGAGGAGATAAAGATCCAGATGGATCATTGCGATAAAAGAGGAGATCGAAGTAAGAATGGTATCGCGTAGAGATATATAGGGGTGTTGTCGGCTAACTGGTCATTTGCGCAAATATCTCAGTTAAGGAGACGAGAATAAATTGACGTATACAAATTGATATTGTTAGACATTTGATGTATTAGTATTATTTATTGTGAGTGAAATAAATATTAAATATCGTTTCATTCATACAAACTTGTTAAACTTAATCAAATGTTGCAACACGAGGCAATGCGAAGTACTAGAGACATTCTGGAAAATGGCCATGGTAAATAAGAGATAACATTACACAACATCCTTGTGTTATTTTCTCATCCCTTACGTGTGTAAAAGTATTATTATAATCTATAAGAAGACGAATTTTGATGCTAAGCATCAAAGACGCCGCGCATGATTTGAAAGCATGTCTTAAGGGAAGCAGTTGCAGTTCAGTACATTAAGCAAGCTGTGCACATGGACAGGGTGTAAACATTTTGAACAAGAAGGCCAAATGCACGCCTCTTTAATTAAACGAGAAGGCCAAGATGTGCCTTTATTGCTCATCATCTGGCTACCAATATCTATAATAAAACGTAAGCAAAAGCAAAAAAAAGTCAATTTTGACGTAGGGATTAGACATCTTATATGCTACGGTCTATGTGATATTCAGCATGTAAATTTAGTCGTGAAAGGACAAGTTTAGCTTTTTTTATTGCCTGCACCTATAATGTGTCATACAAGCTGAAGTTTCTTAAATTTTACCAAAAACTGCTCTAACTAGATCACTTAGATAAACGAAAAACAAAGATGCTGAAATATTAACAGATATTAACTTACGTGTTAATGCCTCTTGTTTTAAGTAAAGTATGACACAAGCTTTGGAAGCAGAGAGGTATAAGTCTATTCTCCTTCCAGTTACGCAGAAGTATGATAACACAAACGGGAGTATAAACATAAATCAAAAGTAATAATTTTAACAAGTTTAAAGATATTTATTATCAAAATTGAGCATTTATGAAATTAAAAGAAAAAAAATCACATGTATAGTCAACATATAGCAAGAATACAATGGTCTGAATGAACAACTGTATGGGGAGGAACGTTTTAAGTTTTGAAATACAACAGAAATGAATAGGAAAATATATCCCCCGACATTTTTCTGGGCGTTGATGAATCGAGTCGTCACAACAGTAAACTAAACAATTAAACAAGCGAAGCCTAGTGAACTACGTAAACCAACTTACAGAAAAAAGCGTAGCCTAGGAAGTTGGGGAACAGTTATTAAATACAAATTAAATGTGTCTAAAGTGTTGTAATAACGGTAGAAGATGTACATCTTTTGTATCTTGTTGTTTCTTAAATCAGTTAGTATAATTTATTCATTTATAAAAGGTGGGTTTTTCGATTACGTCACCCCATGGTACACAATTAAAACCTATCCCATACTGACGCCGCGCTCCCACACGGCGTCAATGATTAAATAAGGTTTGGAGCCTTATTCAGCAATTCAGTTATACCACATGGCAAGCTCATCTAACTATGTGTTTACAGGCTTTTTCACACAAGTACTTTTCACAACAATATTTCCAATGAATTGGTTCCTTTTCAACATATACCGTTACCGAATTGGTGGATGACATTAATCAGTTTGACTTTTGTCAAACCTCGGAATGAATGGTAACCGTGCTGGGATTCAAACTCATACGCCCTGGGGATGCAGCTCACGTGGATAGCGACTGAACCATGACTATATAGCGTTCCGGGTAAGCGGTCAATGTCTGGATATGTTCATAAACAAACCTTTATAACCCACTTCTAACGACGTCTTTAGTGATGTATAGATGGTTATTTTGCGCGTTGAAGATACGATGTGTGGAGTACAAGAACCGATATTGAAGCTCATAGATCAATGTTACAATTCAAGGTAAAAGGTCGAAAATATGTAAAGTAGAATGCGCAGTGAAATTTACAGGTATCATTTTTTGTTATTTTTCAAATGACGCGGAATAGATGTTCGCCTTGATCAGAGTGTCGCGTATTAAGAGCGAGGCTAAGCTAGCGCAAGAACAATTTCAAAATTTGTTTTCACCTTCATTGACTGATACATTGGATCAAACAGCAAAAATGATCTGGCTGACCTTTGACTTTATTGTATACTTTGATATTTTTTCTTTCCATTTTCCATTTGGAAAAAGGATGCAGTATCCGTTGGTATTTCACTTTTTATAGCATTATCCACACGTGTAAACTGTAAATACATACGTAGTTTCTGACATAATATATGACTTGTTTTCAATAACACCGGCATGTGTAGACTGCACACATTTTCCCATGTATTCGCTATATTCATAGTTGTGTTTGAAAGTCATTTACGATCTATATAAGTTTATCTAAAACAAGAAAAATCTTTAAAAAAGATAAACAGCGATCAATATGAGAAAACACTAAGAAATGGAACATGCGCCTTTGTCCATGAATTATAAAATGTGCACACTAATGATGTATATTTAATAATTTGAAAGCTCCCTGAATTGGTAATGCATAGTAATCGTGAACCATTTGGAACATTGTACGATTAGAACAATGCTCTTTAAAAGATATAGAATCGGTTCATGGCAGTCATTTGAGATATTGGATATTAATGGTTTACTTAAAGAAATAAATTACTGCTGAAAGGCTGGCCTGCTTATCCGTGTGTTTGTCTGTCGTCCATTGTTCGATTAGAACATTGCTCTTTATAATATATAGACTCCGTAATCGAGTGTAGCTTGCGCATTTTTTGCTTATCTCATTTTCTTTTTTGAACCACGTGTCAGCCAAAATGATGTAAACTCTCAGAAATTATTAAATAGTAAGGAACATGCTGGAATCAACTTGTTTATATCTTTATCCCAATATCAACTACTAAATCATAACAATAATATATGTGTTTACCAGAGGCTAATCGGCCATCTCCATCCAGCCTCAGTTAGCAATGCCGAGAATACGTCCCATAACTGGAGATTACGCGAGGCTCCTAAGAGGTGTATAAGTTTCGGTTGACGATAAATAACTGAAAATGTATCATGTTTCATAAATAATTAATATTTGGCTCTTGAATATAATATTTCATACGTTTTCAATGATTGTTATCACTGAAATTTATTTCTTAAGGAAAACAATTAAAGGTTAGTATGCAGAGCATTTCATTTTAAAACTTCACCTTATTGGCGCCTCTCGTAGGATCACCAACTTAACTATGAACGAATCAAAACGTTTCATTTCCTTTATTTCCTTGACATTATTCATTAAATACAACATTAGATTGGTCTACAATCTAGATCGTTTGTTTAACATCTATGTCAAAACTGACGTTAAACACCCTCGCCGAAAAATCATAACGAACAAAATCATGTAGGATTTAATTACTGCTAAGATGTATGTGAAAATAATTGATTTATATGTAGATGTTCTGATTATTGTTGTCATTCTCGGATGTGAAGTTGATGAACACAGAATAGAAGATGTGTGTTCGCTTAACTGAACATACTGTGAGGTCAAAGGGGCATCTAAATCGTAATAAAAAATATATATCTCTCCAGGCGTTAATACCAGAATAGGATAATACCGAGTTCTTTATGAAATACACTGTTAAAAAAGCATTAAACATCATTTTGTTGACGATTCAATTTCGAGTCGAGAACAACAATGGCGATTTGTAAATTATATATATATATTTTCCACGACCCGAAAAAAAACCAGTATAATTGCGCGATAGATCGTGAATGTTAATTTATCTAAACAATCCAAAACGAGTGTTAATTTTCTAAAAATTGAAGTGTGTCAAACGAACAAAACGTCACACTTTAAATAGCCAATATACAATTATACAATAAAAGGGTTATTGCATGATTATGGGAAACTTATATGTGGAACTCGTTCCTTCAGTGGAATTTTGCCCTCTCAAGCTCGCACAACTCATCCGAAGGCACTCGTCCAACAAAATGTTTTCCCATATTGATGCAATACCTATCATATTGTTCTTAAATATCGTTTATATGAATGCTTATCGGATTAATCAACCCTTGGTAGACCTAAATTGATATCAGGTATAAACGGTCAACACAAAATAATGAATTTAAGTTTGTAGACAGTGTTAACAAATTCATAGATTCAATTGACATACATAAGGACCTGCAGATCCTCGACCTTAAATGATAAGAAAGATAATAAATACGGTGGGTTCCAATTGTATAACATCTACGCCAAACCATGTGGATTTTAATCAACGTTTTGTTTGTGTATAGTTTTGCCCAAGGTATGTATAGCATAATGTTCTTCGTATCAGTTAAAGTAGTAGAAACTCGATTTAATAAAAAAAAAAAGGATCACTTGTTTGAAAATTTAAAAACGCAGTCTTGAAATGATGCTGACAAGTATCAGAAATCTACGCGTGAAGTAACGAAATGGACCTGAACATGGGACAGTGTACAACTTGACTTTTGAGAACATTGCAGAGCCAGATCTCCACTATTCATATATCCGAATATTATCATTTGTTTACTAAGACCGGGCTGGCTAAGAGGCTTTCTGTACGATTATTTGTTTAAACAAGCTGACGTTTAACCAACCGGCCATATTACAACGGTCACAGTGCCACAACTGGGATTCAAACCTACGAGATAGCACTCCCTCTGTTAATGCCTAAACCATTTGGAAATCGGGTCTGATATATCTTAAGTTGTTTTGTTTTGTGGCCACCCTTTTGTTCTGTAGTATTTGTTTGACGACGCGGAGTCTGACATTGAAAAGAGTGAGGGCTGATTTTAGTTGGGTTGTTTTTTAATCTGTGTTTTACGCCGTATTCATATTATATCACGGCAACAGTTCACTTATACGTGATCTCTTGGTAAACAAACCCGTACTAAGATAAGAATTGTGCCTTGCCTAAAGGCACTTAACATTGACCGACGCTTACCACTTGACCACGGCGGATTTCTAGACTGGGAGCTGTGTAAGCTGACATGTGTTTCCACTTATCGCTATGTCACAAACGTTCCACTTGGCGTTGTTTAACTTCTACAAGTAAACACTCTCTAATTGACAGTATGGGGCCAATGTGAAAGTAACTGGGTCAGACACGCCGACTCCTGTTATCACTTTAGTCATGACGAGGAAACATGGGCTGACGCTTTGGTAATTATAGTTTTAGTTGAATGGTTCTCGCATCAATATTTTATGCTCGCCTAACAACGTAGATTTACTGATTAATTATCGGGTCCCCGGTCTGCCTTTAAAAAAAAAAATATTCATATCGACTTTAAAACTAGGCTCAGGATCTCGTTAAAACCACGATCCTCAATCGTCCCACGCGGCCATTATATTTAATGTTTAAATCCATTCGTTCCACGCGGCCATTATATTTAATGTTTAAATCCATTCGCCTCATTGGCCAATATATTTAATGTTTCAATCCATTCATTCTTGATCCTATCCATGTTTGGCCCGGGGCATAGTTATGTAACCATTTTTTTCAGAGATTGCTGTTAGCAACGATTAACGCAGGATGGGACTGCGCGAGAAAAATAGTTTATCATTGATTCAACAAATCTGCATATAAAAGGGTAAAATCTCACCAAAAAAGGTAGTTGGAACATCAGTGAAGAACTTAAGGCGTGAGTACTCCAATATAAGTTTAACAAATGCTTTGAAAATGAATGCGCCGAGAGGTCAAATATGGAAGAACAAAGGCGTCGCGTGAAAAAATGCAATGGCGGGTTCACATGGGGGCCCGTGGGGTCCGTGCGACGAAACATGTTAATGTGTTTACTTGTGAGCTCTTGCACTCAGGTGAGCGTTATAGGGCTCCTACTTTGAAAGCCAGTTTCATAATATTTACTATACTTGATATGATCTGTTTACTTCTTTTCAATAACTACATAAAGATAAGCTGCAATTGTTATTTCCTTACACATTTCCCCCTTCTTCCCTTTCTTCCTGAAGCCCACAGGCCGTCAGCACCATAGTGCTTTGATTCGGTATGGACCTTAACATCCCAATATTGAAGAACAAGGAAATAGTATAACTTTATGTTAAATCTTGTCTGGCCATATTGACGTTAAATCTTTACCTGGGAATGATTGACATAAGTTTGACCGTCACTCCTAATCTAAGCTGGTGAGTTATTGATGAATTTAGATAAATGATTAAATGTTATCTGAGACGACGTCAGGACAAACAAAATTAATATTTGCTCTCTTAGAAATGTATTGATATTTTTGGCTGTTTAGGTCATGTGTCGATTGTTTGGAGCACATCTTGTTGAAGTTACAGATACCGTTGAGAATCAGTTCCTTATGAATACAATGAAATGTAAGTACATTGTAAATATTATAAGTTTTTAAAGATTTAGTGCTTCAACAGGTTTACCGACAAATCTGCATTGATTCCTTGAGCCGAATAGCATTGTGGTCGATATTTGAGCCGTCTCGCGAGAAAACCAATAGTATGGACTTTGCGTTAAGTGTCGACCCTGATCTGCCTATGCATGCCGCGCAAGCTAACCCGGGCAGACACGTTTCGCCTCCGGTGGATTATCTGTTTCAGGAATCATTACTCTATACCTCTATCCTCCGGAGACGGAATGTGTCGGCCTGGATCAGTCTGAGCGGACAGCGCAGGCTGATCTGGTCGATACATTACGCAGATGCCATAATGGTGGTTTTCTCGCGGGACGGCTCATTTTGAAGTTCCCAAATTTATGTTAGCTTTAACTCTTCCACGGCCGAATTCACAAGAGTCGACTCATCCGTTATGAAAACTAGACCACTCCATTGTGTTAAAATTACCGTCAAACAATGCAGATTTCAGGAGAGACGGCTCGATATGAGCGGTCTCATCTGAATCTGTATTTCTTGAAAAAGACTTTAATTGTCCTTGGCAGTGAAAGGATTAACCGTTTTGTCTATAAAATATTCAGAAAGACTATTAAAATTATGATTTTTAATGCATTGTCAAATTCATTTTATTTCATGAGTCCGTCAGTACCAGTTTGTTTTTGCGAACGATTATCAAAATTATGATTTTTAATGCATTGTCATATTAATGTTATTTCATGAGTCCGTCAGTACCAGCTTGTTTTCGCGAACAGTGTAGATCCAGAACTACACTTTTCTCATATAATTTACTAAGTTTGATGAAAGCTTCTATCAACTTGAGTATTGTCAATGCGACAAGCGTCATTCGTCTTCAAACAATCGGATAACGCTCTAAGTGGAAAAGCAGCAAGTTGCTTGGAAATGTTGTTGTGTAGAATACTGGTGAATGGACGTGAACTGATCACAGTCTTGTAACTGAAACATTATTGAAAACAGTGTTAAACCCCAAATCAATCAATCAGTCAATCAATACGTCTAGTAAGATCAACAAATCGATAGAAACACTGTATTCAACCCTCAACGGTAGACGGGATTCGGATTTCGGGTTAACAAACACATTTCTTTGTTGATGACGATTTTTCTTATTTTATCTTTTTTTTAGAAATTGTTTTTGGTTTGAAACTGTCTTTTCATCCAGTCAAAACGAAGGGATATCATGACATGCGCTATGAATATTGTGCGGACACATTATTTAGATACATGGTATTGCAGACAGTAAACAAGTTTGGCAAACGAAACAACTAACATGTCCAATCCTTACACACACACAGACGGATCCCGGCGAAGACATGTTCATTTTGGACAAGCTCCAAACCTCCGACCATCGGTGTAGATTCGATACAGTTATATATTCATACTTTGTAGATAACGTTCAGTCGGTGGATCCCTACTTGCTGATATACAAAAAAAAGTACAAAAACAACAAAATACACAAACAAAAATACAAAGAATATATGCGATGGTGCTAGTTTCAATGGGAAACATTAGTGATAATTATATTATCTGTCT
>JAUELF010081202.1:0-16131 GCA_031471495.1 Clinocardium nuttallii | reverse complement strand
CTGTGATATAAATGAACCAGGAGTGCTAGTAACTTACTTGGGACATACTGTGATATAAATGAACCAGGAGTGCTAGTTACTTACATGGGACATACTGTGATATAAATGAACCAGGAATACTAGTAACTTACTTGAGACATACTGTGATATAAATGAACCAGGAGTGCTAGTTTCTTACTTGGAACATACTGTGATATAAATGAACCAGGAGTGCTAGTAACTTACTTGGGACATACTGTGATATAAATGAACCAGGAGTGCTAGTAACTTACTTGGGACATACTGTGATATAAATGAACCAGGAGTTCTAGTAACGTACGTGGGACATACTGTGATATAAATGAAAGAAAATGCAGTAAGCGGCGTAAAATGTAAACATGATGCACGGTTGTTGTTCTGTATTTCCGTTCATTTCTACTTACGTTAGCAGTTTCCGGTGGCTCCAATGTATATCTGGACTGATGAAAGGACGGCGCTTCGTTTACGTTACCTATGTTTATAACCAGATTTGCTGTGTCCCAATCTAACCCGTCACTAACGGTGATATTCATCGTAAACTGCCAGTCATTTGTCCAAACATCTAAATGTTCATAGTCCAAAATGTTATGGGCGGTAGTCAAGATTCCAGCTGAATAAATAGTTTAAAGTTGAAACATATTGTAGTCATAACCGAAATACATTCGAACAAGTACATACATTACAAACGAAAAGGAAGAATATTCAAGACATCAAAGCCACGTACTGCTACAACAACGAATGACGTTCAGATCGCGTAGATAAGATATATATAACGGACATTCCAGTCTGTAGTTGACTCTCTTTTAATAGGATTTTGTCAAAATTTCGTCCACAGTCCGGGAACTTTCTGAACAAACCTAGTATCAGTGTCCATATGCTTCTATTATCGTTATAAAGCGTTTACATACGATACACACAGTTTAGCATTTTATAACTTTCAGGCAATTTTGCCGATAGTAACTAACAATAAACCATGTACATTTTACAAACATTCATACCAATGACATTCACTTACTTGTTATATTGAGACTGAAATAGTTCCTTGGCCACGTCTCTTCGTATGTGGCCTGTACTGTATGGGTGTCGCCCGAATCAAAGTCGCGGTACAACACGGTGAAGAGGGACGTACCGAGGGCTGTATTCTCATACACGACCAGGGGGTTAGTCAAGGGTAAATTAGAAATCACTGGTTTATCGTTTATTTCTGAAAATACATGTGATTTGCATTTGACATTTAAGGGGTATAAATACTCTCTATAACAATATATGAGTCGTTTTAGAGAACACCAACATTGTGTGCGTTAAATATCGTCCGGGATCAGCCTAAGCATACCCTGCACGCTAGCCCGGACAGACCCGTTTTGCCACCTATGGATGTTCTGTTTCATGAATCCATTCTTTATACCTCTATCCCCCTAAGACGGAATGTGTCGTTCCGGATTGGGATCGATACATTACGCAGAGTCCATAATGTTGGTTTACTAGTGGAAAAGGCTCATATCACATTAAAACCCACGGGACAATAAGGTACAAGTTGGCATTTCTGAAATGTGTAAGCTCAGATCAGTATTTCCAGTTGCTCAGCCTAATCCGAATCTATATCATTTGACAGAAGCGTCGGACATGACAGTGGCATGTTTACAGTGTAGACATTGATCAAGCTGTGTAGATGGGCTGATATAGTTGTACACTGTTCACACAAACCAACTTGTACATTTTCTCATACACTGGCGCATATGCACATGCGGTAATAAAGCTACTCCCGGATCTATAACATGTACACGTGGACAGTGACGCCTCTGATGAGAATATGTAACACGACCCCAAAGTGCATGATCTGACTCGCGTACGTATAAAGCAATAATATTGACACATCAGTTAATTAAACACATATTACAGTTACCTCTTTCATGTCTGTCATATAAAGGGATAATTCGAGCCACATCGAATTAGTAGAATAGATGATGATTCCGATGGATCATAATACCACTACTTGAGACAAAGGACATGTTTGCTTTCGTGAAATCTATATCAGTCTTTGCATCCGAACAGTCTGGCCAATATCTACGAATGTCACATATGAGCCGTCCCGTAAGAAAACCAACATTATGGCATCTGCGTAATGTATCGACCAGATCAGCCGGCGCTGTCCGCGCAAACTGATCCGGGCCGACACATTCCGTCTCAGAGGGATGGAGGTATAGAGTAATGATTCCTGAAACAGAAAATCCACAGGAGGCGAAAAGTATCTGTCCGGGTCGACTTACTCATAGGTCATATTGTTTGTTTTCTCGAGGGACGGCTCATATCATTTACACAAGGCTGTAAGATTATTCTGTCAACTTGTGTTGATACTGATAGAACTGAGACGATTGACATAGTCATCTGAACGTTCACTGCTCAACAATTCTAATTTGCCCACGGACGGGCTCATACTAAATTGTTAAGTGATGCAATAGAAACAAAACAACCGTATGCTATTTACAATCAGTGAAGATCCAGATTAACATGCGTCTTTTTTTTCTTTTCCGGATTTTCTGTTCCAGCAATGATAACTGTATACCTTTTATCCCTTGAGACGGAATATGTCTGTACAGATTAGCTTTCGTGGATTGTGCAGGCTAATCTGGCTCGATACATTACATAGAGTCCATAATCTGGTTTTCTGGTGGAACGGCTCATATATGAATAGCACTTTTCACCAAAAACTTTTCAAAACTGTTGCAATAGACATGCCGCAGTTACGTCCCTTATATTTATGCCGACAAACCTGAGTGGCTCGTGGTTAGTTGTTCAGTCCATGGAGATTTATATATTTTATTTTGAATAAAGAATGCGGATAACGACTGGTAGTAAATGAAACCCATAAACTCCATTTACGAGTAATTACTAAATAATTTGTTTGTTTGGAGTTTAACGCCGTTTTAACAGCTTTGGTCATATCACGGCGGTCAGTGCACCTACCCATGTTTTCCTGGCTTACCCACACCAGTACTTGCACAACATTCTTTCGAAGCCACTGACTACTTTCTCACATAAATCAGAGGTGAGAGAATTACTAAATAAGATGGTGCATGAGTAAAGGTACACGTTGGTTCTAGCATATGTCACTTGACAGCCGGTGTCTTTTTAAATCTTTCATTTTCTATATAGGTAACACAATTCACAGTAACTCTATACATTTTTCAAAGAAAAGAAAAGAAAGGATAGTTTCCAATGTAATATGTTACCAGCGATTAAAAAAAACCCCAAAACTACTGCTGCAGATTGGAAAAGTCGTGAAAGGTATAAAAATCTACTATCATAAACTCCCCACTGTATTATCAATCTAGTTGATAACCAAAACTAAAAATCTCTAGAATGATGAGGTGATCGAGTGTGATTCTAATAAAAGTGAACTGGCCGCCTTCTTATGACTGACTGAATCATATTGGACCGTTAACCCTAAAGCAATCATTGAACGAAACAATCCGTTGCATAGTTACCTTCTATGAACACCGTCAATGTTTTGGTGGCCGCTCGAGCAGTGTCCGTATCCCGCACTGTGATTGATAAATCGTAGCCCGGTTCGTACGTTCGTATGAAATCGTGAAGGTTATACACTACACCAGCTGAAATAATGAGTGTTATACACTAAACCAGCTGAAATAATGAGTGTTATACATTACACCAGCTGAACTCATGAGTGCTATACATTTAACCTGCTGAAAACATGTTTGTTATAATCTAAACCAGCTGAAATTATGAGTAACATACCCACAACCAGCCGAAATTAGGAGTGTTGTACATTAAACCAGCTCAAAACATGAGTTTCATAATCTAAATCAGCTGTAAACATGAATGTTATAATCTAAACCAGCTAAAATTATGAGTGTTATACACTAAACCAGCTGGAATCAAGAGTGTTATACACCAAAAACAGCTGAAAGTACGATCGTAATACATTAAACCAGCTGTCAACATGATTGAAATATCCTAAACCAGTGGAAAATTAATTAGTATGTGAACCGCTTACGGCGATTTTGAGATATTATTTAATTTATCTCCATTCCATCATCATTTAACCCTTTCCGACACAATGACGCTTGCTGTGGTCTCTGTGCCAGACCTTTTGAAGGCATACCGAAACGGGGACAGCATCCAATAACAGGGTGTCGAGCGCTGGGTAGCTGTTTCGACGCGGATTGTCAATCCAGTGGTTGTGAGTCTGAACCCCAAGTCCGTCAATATTCTCTCCGACGTTTGACATACGTCAATTTGACAATCGCCATTCGTCTTCCACAAATAAGCTTACACTGTTTGTGAAAAAGCAGCCACTTGTTTAGAGAACTTGTGTTGAGTACTGGTGTGAGAAAGTCAGGAAACACATAGGTTTACACTAAGTGGTCGTCGTGATATGACTGTAAACGGCAAAACCCAAAATCCACCCACCACCCAAGTAACAGGTATACCGTTATATAGTATAGTCACAATATATTACACCTATGACTTTCAAGGAAACCGAAAAATCTGATAACGTGCAAACTCCTCTTATTGACCCTTGTGCACGCACATACATATTGTTTTCGATTCAAAGTTCAGTAAGGTATATTGCCTTTGACCTTCGAGCGAAACTCAACACTTTAAATCACAATCGCTCTCTATGCATATATCGAGTAACATGTACTTGGCTCTATTGCCTTATTAAAATGGTACATTGCCTTTGTAGCTTGACTACTATGTCATGCATGGCATTTGCATATAACATACGTGTGTCTTATACTCTTAAAAATAAGGCATAATCCAGTATTTAGACAGATGGACAGAAGAAGGTTTACCTTTGCTGAATTTAAAGGTGAAATCGGATAGGCACTAAAAGTCCATACTGATATAGTAACGAGATGTCACAATCAGTTAACTCTTACGCTGACAAAGGCAATTAATGGTTTTGCACACACTGTTGATTCATGCGAGACAGCAGCTAGTAATATGCATTGTTTACCACTTAGACATTCAATTTTACCAAATTCCTGTTGCGAGAAAAATGCAATGGTCCAAATTTCAACATGGAAGAGTCGTCTCTGTGAAATTCGGCAGTGAAAAGGTTAACGTGTTGTTTGCGATGACAGGAGAAAAGTTCAACTGTTATTTAAATCCATGGAAACAACGCTAACTACATTATCCCTTTCCCACATACATCAAATCTCCAGCAGGCCCATTTGAAAACATATCGTCAAGCATGTGGAAACTTTCGAAATATGAGAGAACAAGCTTTGAATAAAGAAGATAACATTGTGACAAAGGGAGAAATGGCTCTTTATTATCAATTTCACCTGCAGATACGCTATAACGAATATGTATGAGGGGTGAGGTTACGTTACAAGAGACTAGAATCAATGGCCGACTGAAGCCGGAGAATGTGAACTTACTTCTATCCACATAGAATGGACAGGGAGACTGTGTACACGTCAACGACCATGTTAGTCGGTCATGTTCAGCGTCAGTGGACTCAACTGCAAACACGAATGAGTCGTTCCTGTGTGTCAGATAGGACACATTAGCATGGGTTCCACCTAGTGTAACATTCAAACAGTGTAACATTAGTGTAAACATCAAAATGAGTGAAGATAAAAGAACAGAAAAGAAAGTTTATTTAGACAATGACCATAGACGTTGATAAACATACATACATGAAATATTCAGGCATGTGGGTTTGAAATGAAAGGAAGCAGAAAGTCATCAGGCTACTAAAAGTTATACACGGCATTTTTTACGTCTTGACCTTTTCCGTTAAACCTAATTTTGGATTCAACATATGAGTCATCCCGCGAGAAAACCAACAGTATGGACTCTGCGTAAAGTATCGACCCGGATCAGCCTTATCATGACGTGCAGGCTTACCCGGATAGACACTTTTCGAATCCAGACTTTCTGTTTAAATACTCATTATTCTATACCTCTATTCCATTGAGACGTAATGTGTCGGCCCGTAGCAGTCTGCGCAGGCTGATCTGGGTCGATACATTACGCAGAGGCCATAATGTTGGTTTTCTCGCGGGACGACTCATATACAAATGAATATCAAATACAAGTTATGTCCCTTCAGAACAGCGTCTTGGAAGACATTATCATTCGTTTAATTCTTTAGCACATAGAACAAAACTGCAGCAGACCTGCAATAATCTAAACAAAAACCTGGAAAATGTTTATAAAAATATGGCAAGGGAATCATGTGCATTGTACATCTTGACCAATTTCATCTATTGCCACAATCTTGTTAAAAGTCGTCTGCTGAAGATACCTATAAACGTATATGTTGTGGGCGAACGTTGACCCTATAGCCGCGTTTTGACACATATGCAGTAGACGACTTTTGAAAACATCGTGACAAAAGGAGAATTTGCTCAAAATCAGCAATTTATCCTTTTGCCACAATTTTTTCAACTTTTTTCAGTAATCACACCTACAATTTTAGAGATTAACTAATTGTTTGAGTAGACATTTCGTCTGCTGCAGATTAGCTGTATGTGGGAAAGGTTTAAAGTTCTAGCCAAGTAAGCTTCCGACCCTGGGGAACCTGACGCTCTGATACACCTACATTACTGTTGTAAACGACGTGAATCACCAAACGGTCAATTTAACATGGCGAATGTAATACAATCAACGGCGTACAATCACAATAAAACAATAACTTGTAAATTACTTAGAAGATTGGTGATTTTCGGGGGATCGTTCTTCGTAACGTAAACCAGAAAATAACCGTTCAGGGTGGCTACAGCGCTATCGGTCAACGTGAGCTTCAGCTTATAATACTGGGCCGTCCGGTAGTTATAGGAAGCATCTTGCTTGGTTATTATACTTCGGTTAGAGACTGAAATAAATAGAGCTAGATTGTATTGTACAATTAGTGATGCTTAAATAGAACTCGGGATGTTCTCTTAGTGTACGAAGGTGATATCTATATTGGCCTATGTATATACTTAATGACCTACAGACTTTCCCGTATCATAATCGAGGCACTATATTAGAGTCTGTTTTATATTCATACACACGACATCGCCGTTACTCTCACAGACGGTGAATAGATATTACGCCATTTAATGTTACCCGGTACAGTACACACGAACATTCTGTATGCTCACATACGGTGAATGGATATGACGCCATTTACTGTTAGGTGGTAGAGTACACACGAACATTCTGTATACACACAGATGGTGAATAGATGACGCCATTTACTGTTACCCGGTAGAGTACTCAAGAACATTCTGTTTGAACACAGATGGTAAATAGATATGACGCCATTTACTGTTTCCCGGTAGAGTACACATGAACATACTGTATAAACACAGGTGGTGAATATATATGACGCCATTTACTGTTACCCGGTAGAGTACACACGATCATACTGTATGCACACAAACGGTGAGTAGATTTGTCACCATTTACTGTTAGGCGGTACAGTACACACGAACATTATGTATGCAAACAGACGGTGAATAAACATGACGCCGTTCACTGTTACCCTGTACAGTACATACGACCATTGTGTATGCACAAAGACGGTAAATAAACATGACGCCGTTCACTGTACCCTGTACAGTACACACGAACATTCTGTATGCACAATGAAGGGGAATAAACATACGCCGTTCACTGTTACCCTGTAAAGTACACACGAACATTCTGTATGCACAAATACGGTAAATAAACATGACGCCGTTCACTGTACCCTGTACAGTACACACGAACATTATGTATGTACAAAGAAGGTGAATACACATGACGCCGTACACTGTTACCCTGTAAAGTACATACGAACATTATGTATGCACAAAGACGGGGAATATTATGACGACGTTCACTGTTACTCTGTACAGTACACACGAACATTCTGTATGCACAAAGACGGTGATTATATATGACGCCGTTCACTGTTACTCTTTACAGTACATACGAACATTCTGTATGCACAAAGACGGGGAATACACATAACGCCGTTCACTGTTACCCTGTAAAGTACATTCGAACATTCTGTATGCACACAGGCGGGGAATAAACATGACGCCGTTCACTGTTACCCTGTAAAGTACATACGAACATGCTGTATGCACAATGAAGGTAAATAAACATGACGCCGTTCACTGTTACCCTGTAAAGTGCATACGAACATGCTGTATGCACAATGAAGGTAAATAAACATGACGACGTTCACTGTTACCCTGTAAAGTACATACGAACATTCTGTATGCACAATGAAGGTGAATACACATTACGCCGTTCACTGTTACCCTGTAAAGTACATACGAACATTCTGTATGCACAAATACGGGGAATAAAAATGACGCCGTTCACTGTTACCCTGTAAAGTACACACGAACATTCTGTATGCACAAAGACGGTAAATAAACATGACGCCGTTCACTGTTACTATGTACAGTACACGCGAACATTATGTATGCACAAAGACGGTAAATAAACACGACGCCGTTCACTGTTACTCTGTACAGTACACGCGAACATTCTGTAGGCACAATGAAGGTAAATAAACATGACGACGTACACTGTTACCCTGTACAGTACACGCGAACGCGAACGTTTTCTGACGCCTCTGCAGCAGACTGACTTTTGATAAAACAAGTCATTTCTTCTTGTGTCACCATGTTTTCAAATATATTCAACTAGTGAACTTTCATTTAAAGGGAGTTTCCAAAAAGGAAAATCGGTTATGTTTTCAAAGTCGTCGGCTGCAGATGTGTTGCATGTGGGAAAGGGTAAATTCCGTTAGGTTGCATGCGCATGTAGCACGTTTTATCCGCTTTTATAATCATTACGCCTTGGTCGGTTTTGCTCGAGTACCACCCAAATCAATATGAGTCACACAAACGTACAATCCTTGCCGTGATATTTCCGTTCAAAGTTGGCTGTAGACGGCGTAGATGTTAGCGCCACGGACTCTGTCAATGTGTCATCGTCGGAATCCGTAAACTGTATACGGTAAAGCTCTATCTCATTTGTTACGTCTTCAGAAAAAGTAGTGAAGTTAGGTAAGTTGGTCAATGTTGGTGGCTATAAAATATGAATACACAGAAATTCCGATGAACGTCTACAACAATAATGATATAACCTGAAGCCTAAACAATCAGAACTTTCAAAAGTGTAGATATGAATAGGTCGTTAACTTGTTATACGTGTTAACATTTGCTTACAATATTCAATATTTAGCTGCATCAAAGTATCTATGATGGAGCTTTCTGACCGAAACCGAAAGTTTCGAAAGTACAGCTTCTTCTCAAATATTATGCGAAGCTGTATTTTAACGAAAGAAGTGTATGCAGTAAAGATTGTTACAAGTACAATTCAGGATTGAAAGAAAATGGAATGTATTCGTTATTCTAGAAATTATCCCTTTCTCCAAAAGCAGACTACGACAGATGAACCGTTCCGCGATTAAGTATAGACCTAGATCACCGCGAAGACTAGTCCGGGCCGTCTCAGGGGCATATACGAATATAGTTATGCTTCCTGAAACAGAAAATCTACAGGAGGCGAAAAGTGTCTGACCGGATTAGCATGCGCGACATGCTTAGGCTGATCCGGGTCGATACTTTACGCAGAGTACACAGTATTGGTTTTCTCGAGAGACGGCTCACATATACAACTTTGCAATCGCCTTTGATTTCTATTTATCTGATTATGATAATTTTTTATGACACGTAAATCAACTGTTTCAGAATCTCTGTTTTCGTATAACTTGAACTTATGCTCGATTATGTAATCATGAAATAATCCAAATTGCGTTTAAGGCGATACCCTAAGTTTGAAGTCATTGTGATAATTTGATTTAATAATACATAAGTTAACTCTCTTTGTTTTGATTAACGTCATGTATATGATATGTACTTAGAACATGTTTGTTTCCCCTTATTTCAATAGTCATCAATGCAAAAGGTTCCCACGACAAGATATAACATATACATTTTGAATTACTGAGATTAGGTTTACAGGGTTTACAGGGTATGGCTTGCAGCTTTTCGCTAGTGAATAATAAGTAAGGACAAAGGTTTGTTCAGATATAATACGTGAAGTGCCGAAGTTATGTTGACGTACGTACCCAGTTTTTTACAGTTACAGTAAACGTTCCGGTCCCTGTATTCCCGCACTGGTCCGACACAGTAAAGCTGACAGTGTAAGTACCAACAGGTATGTTTGCTCTGGAGAGGTAGAGTTTCTCTACAGATATAATACAGCACGGTTTTAGGTAAGGCCACATGTATGTATTTTACAAAACCACAACCACAATTTGGTTCTACAAGTCAACTAAATATGAGCCGTCCCGCGATAAAACCAACAGTATGGTCTCTGCGTAAAGTATCAACCCGGATCAGCCTAAGCATGCAACGAAGGCTTACCCGGATTGCCACTTTTCGACTTCTGTCGATTTTCTGTTTCAAGAATCATTGCTTTATACCTCTATCCCTCTGGGACGGAATATGCAGTCCCGGATCAGTATGCACGGACTGCGCAGGCTGATCTGGTTCGATACATTACACAGATGCCATAATGTTGGTTTTCTCGCGGGACGGCTCATTTATACATATACATATACATGTACAGACAGAAACAGACAGTGAGAGACATAGACAACAAGAAGATTATCCTTATTTAGTAACTTACTATCCGTTCGTGAGTAGTTGAAGTATGACGTCGAGTCGTCATCAATATACACAAGGAGTGTTGATACGTCATCCGAGTCAATGTCGTCTACAGAGACTGTGTACAAGAAGGATCCAGCGCTCTGTGTGCTGTAGAGATGTATTGTCCGGGGAAGGTTGGTAAATGCCGGGGCAGTATCTGACAATTATAGAGTAAATGGTAGAACTACTAACTCCCCAGTTTAGATTACAGTGTCGATCTTGCATTTCCCGCAACGTGTCCTTTAGAGTTTTAATAATAATTAAATTCCAGAATATACGTTTTCCTGAATGAATTGTATCACAGGAAGTCCCACCGCTTCCCTGAACTTTGACCTAGGTCGGTAAAACACGAGACCGTCCAAGCTTTCTTGAAATTGAACATATGTATGAAGTATGAGGGAATTCAGTGAACAGATGAAAGGGCTAATGAAAACGTAGTTTTGTACAGATGTACTATAGTCACCTTGACCTTGACCTTCAACCTAGGTTAATGGAACACACACTTATACAAGAGAGGATACTTGTGAACCTGTGTTAAGTTTCATAACAATCGGATAAGAAATCAAGTCGCTAGAGCGAAAACGTCGTTAAGACACTAACCTAGTCACCGTGACCTTGACATTTGACATAGGTCAATGAAACGTGAACTCATACAACAGGCGATGCTTTTAAACATGTTAATTTTTATATTACATGTAATCGGATACGAAATAAAGTCGCTACAGCTATGACGTCGTTGTGACACGTACGTACTTGTGGGTGGATCCCGATACCCCCCTCGACGATCTCTTTAAATGTGACATAATACATAATACATAATCATTTCAATTGTTTAAATGTTACATGATAGATAAACCACTAGTTCAGATGTTTAAATTGAACAAAACAAATAAACTGGAAGTTCAATTGTTTTAATGTTACGTAATAAATCAACCAATATTTCAATTGTATTAATTGTAACATT
This sequence comes from Clinocardium nuttallii, assembly GCA_031471495.1. NCBI lineage: Eukaryota > Metazoa > Mollusca > Bivalvia > Cardiida > Cardiidae > Clinocardium > Clinocardium nuttallii. Next base: position 4,473 of record JAUELF010081202.1, on the reverse strand, counting down.
ATTCATGAACCAACGTTTGTATTGTTTACTTACTTGCCATGACACTTGCTCCGAATGCGTAGTTAGTGTCTTGCTGTCTCGTCACACTGGTGGCCTGCCAGCCGTACGTATCACCTGGATTCAGGTCGGATACCCCCGAAGCTTTCCTCAGAACGTCCATATAGTTCGCATTAGATGTCTGGTAGCCAATTACACCACTGGTCGGGGAATACCTGCAACGATCAGTTTACCTGATATGATACAATATAATTGAGCCATTCTACGAGAAATTCGACATTGTGGTCTCTGCGTAAAGTATCGACTCGGATCAGCCTAAGCATGTCGCGATAGATGCTTTTCGCTTCCTGTGGATTTTCTGTTTTAGGAACCATTACTCTACACCTTCATCCCCACGAGACGGAATGTGTCGAACCGGATTATCCTGTGCGGATTGCGCAGGTTCATCCTGGTCGATACATCACGTAGAGTCCATAATGATGGTTTTCACGTGGACGGATCATATATGTAGTGTCGTCTGCTTTAAATCATATCTGCATATTTGTTGTAAACCTTTTGATCGGAGATGGAAATAATGGGTGGGAGTTTAGAGAATTTTCTCGTTTTCAGAAATTTCTCAGATTTCCATTTGTGTACATGTCAGATTACATGTCAATTATTTGATTGAAGACCTAATTAATAAACACTGGAATAAATAACTACACTATGTAGATCTTGGTATAAACGTCGCCTTGAGGGAAAGTTGAAGAACGTTCTTCGAGAGCAGAAATTGCTCATTCCTATTTAACAACGAAGCTTCCATTCGACAGCAACATCAGATGTATCAATACGAGGCTATTTCAGGAACACACATGACAGGTAAATACACTTCTTGAGGTTCGAGTCGAACGCATATATATAATAAGTATCCTTAGAACAAGGCACGAATAATTCGGTAAACATGTACTGTTCTTTTAAATATGTGCGCAACTCAATTCCCAAAGCCGATGATAAAATTTACTATCTTAGATTACACAAAACAAGAACACATTCTAACTTCGGGTCAAACTAGTTATCTAAGGTCAGTTCTTAATCGATTTGAGTATTAATATTGGCTGAAGTCCGATCAAGCTTTATCGGTATATCCTAAATAGGTCTTTCTCCTCTTTTCTCCTCTTCCCAATACATGGGTTCGTTATTAAATAAGAAACAACAACAACTAGAACTGCATTTAAAAGTAAATGGTAACTAAGTACACAAGGGAATTCAGACATTATTATCGTCTAAATAAAGCTGGTACTCTACGGCAAACTAGTAAACTCGGTCATTTCATGGACCGGTATTTTCGGAAATATCCGCGTCGGGTCCTATTGTAAAAACCCCATCCAGGAACACAGACTAAGTTTACGATATGTTTTTGTTTGTTCTGACCTTTGATAAGGGCTAGATTAACTTGTTGCCGAGTAGCTTCTGCTAGGTGTGAGAATTGCTTAATTTTATATTTTATAACTACCGACGGTTATAACACAACAATGGTGATGTAAAACTAATGAGTACTTACCACCCAATTAAATAGTTGTTTCTCACTGTAATGCGGTCTCGAATTGGCACGTGGAATTCGATCTCATTGTTGGCCAGATTGGCTGTTTAATCGCAGAAAACACAAATTTTATTACAACAATGAGTACAATATTTCCCGTGTACATATTAATTTTCACCGTTTACATAGTGTTATGTATTAATATTCGCCATTTACATGCTATAGTATATCAATGTTCACCATTTACATGCTATAGTATATCAATGTTCACCATTTACATGATATAGTATATCAATGTTCACCATTTACATGATATAGTATATCAATGTTCACCATTTACATGCTATAGTATATCAATGTTCACCATTTACATGCTATAGTATATCAATGTTCGCCATTTACATGCTATAGTATATCAATGTTCACCATTTACATGATATCATAGAAGGTATTATATATCAAAAGTAGTCTGATTCGAAAACATCAAAATAATAAGAAAAGATTATCTATCTGATACTTAAGTGTCTGAATATAAGAAAATACCATTTTACAGCAATTGACTAAGTTACATTAATGTTAACAACAAATTAAAGCTGAAGGAACGTTAGCTTTCTTCATCATCAGGTAATGATTAAATCAAACTCGAATGCAACCTCAGCAAATCAAATCGAGATTCAAGAATATATACGAGCATGCAGCTTTAATTTATTTCAATAAAACCTTTGATATTTGAATAGTTTCCAAATTAGTATTTAACTACGCATTACAAACGACCACGTCTGCATGAATTATATCTGTTCGCGAGAAATGCGAAGGATATAATAACATGACAAATAAATATATGAGCCGTTCCAGGAGGAAATCTACACTATTTGCGTAATTATATCGACTGAGATCAGCCTGCGCAGTCCGTGCAGGCTTATACGGGCCGATACATTCCGTCTTAGGGGGAAGAGGTACAAAGTAATAATTCCTGAAACAGAAAAAAACAGAGGCGAAAAGCGTCTGTCCGGGTAGGCCCGCACGGCATGCTTAAGCCGATGTTTGTGGATACTTTACGCAGAGTCCATAATGTCGGTTCTCCGTGGAACGGCTCATATGTATATGGTAAAAACTATAAGCGACATCATAAGAAAATCGATCGCCGGAGGTTTTCGAACAGCAAAGATCCAAATCAGCTCGATGTCTAATCACAATCTGTTATGTTCGCCAACGTGTTGAACCGACATCCCGAGATCTATGGAGAATGATCATGACCCAAAAACTGCTATAAAATATTCTGTTGTATAGTAAGTGCCATTGATATGGTACGATGATGAATAACCAGTACCATGTCTTGTAACGTTACTTGCAAACTAAGTGTTCAAAGGTAACTGTGTTTGAGCCGTTCCACGAGGAAACAAACATTGTGGGCTACAGAAAGTATCGACCCAGATCAGCCTAAGCATACCACGTAGGCTAACCCGGACAGAGACGTTTCGCCCCCGTAGATTTTCTATTCCAGGAATCATTGCTCTATATCTCTATCCCCCTGAGACGGAATGTGTCGGCCCGGATTAATCTGCGCGGACTGTGTCGATACATTACGCAGAGCCCATAATGTTGATTTTCTCGTGGAACGGCACATATTTACTGTTGTAATTGTGTGAATGACATTGTTGTTGGGTAGGTCACGTAAATTATATGATCGGATAGATAGGAGCGGTTTTCAACCTTAACAGCAATATAAAAAAAATAGTTATAGAAGGCAGTAAAATTGTGAAAATATAATGTGTGCATTTAGGTCAGATTACATGTAGACGAATCTTTCATGTTAGTGTACCTGGTACGTTGTAGTAGTTCTCTCCTTTCAGTGTATAGCGTGTATTTGTGTCCCTACTCCAAACCTGTAGGTGCAAGGTGCCCTCGTTAACAGCGTAAAAATGCCATTTATACAGAACACCGCAGGTACATGTATCCGGAACCATGTAGTCAGGGGCTTCCATTAAAAATGCTACGTCTGTAAATATAATGAGAATTACAATGATACTTTTTTAATACTTTCACTTATTCTATTTCATTATTTTCCCTAATATCAATGACAACAAACGAAATGATTTACATACACACGACAGTGAAAAAGAAAACAATAAGGTTACCTATCTCCTTCCTTCTCCTTTTTCCTGTGTTCTCTCTGTCTCTCTTTTCCCATTTTCTCATTCTCTCTCTCGCTCTCTTTATCTCGTTATCTCTCTCTCTCCCCCTCTCTCTCTAATGATGATGATGATGACGATGATGATAATGATACTGTTTTAATGATTATTATTATACCATACTAAAGTACTAATAGTGATGATGGTCATGATGATGATGATGATGATGATGATGATAGTTATATTGTATTATAATGATGATGGTATTGATTATGATCATGATTACTGAAGTACCAATATTCATGATGATGATGATGATTATGATGATGATGACATCGCTAAACCAACCAATAACTCACGTGTAGTGGCATCCACGCTTGTATATCCACTAAAAGGGATAGATCCGAACTGAAATGTTGAAGTCGTACATCCTGAAAACAATGTCAAAATACAAAAATTAATACAGACACGTTTTGTGAGATAGATGCACATGGTTTAAATAAAGTGTTTTTAAGATCATTATTATAAATTCAATTACACAATCATAGTAATATAAATTGAGGATATTTTCTTTTTCTTTAACCTTTCCAACATACAGCAGATCTTCAGCAAACGACTTTGAAAACATAGTGACAAAAACCTGAAAAATCTCCATTAAAGATATCTTAATTGTTAAATAAAGTTAAAAACACCATGAGCAATTTCACATTAAAGATATCTTAATTGTTAAATAAAATTAAAAACACCATGAGCAATTTCACATTAAAGATATCTTAATTGTTAAATAAAGTTAAAAACACCGTGAGCAATTTCACATTAAAGATA